>JAQIWG010008753.1:0-11173 GCA_034695025.1 Chamaedrilus cognettii | reverse complement strand
TGATATCAGTAAATAATGAAATATTTGACCTTAATTGCACTGAACAATCTAATCTAAATTATTTTTTAGATTTAATTAAAAATTTGTAACCTATATAAGTTTCTTTTTTAAACCAATGTAAATTGGTTTTTTGTTTTAATCTTTATTCGTATCATTATCTTAATCTAGGGCAATGTAGGCTAGTAATCCTTTGTTCGCCATTGAGGAGAGTGCGCTACAAAGAACGGCATCATGAATAGATACATGAGCAGTGGTGTCGCGCCGAGTCTTTCATGTCTGTGTTTCAAGCCATTACTTGATTACTTCTTGAACAACGTGTTGAATGGGCTCGAAATAAAATATATTCATTCATTCTTTCAGTTGATGCACAAAAGTTAACTACACTGATGCAGAAAGCCTACTCTAAATCACAACAATTAGTATCTTTGGCTTACAGGATTATTTCACTAACAAAAATGTCAATTACAATCGTGATCCCTGATTTTCATCGTGAAATTCTGATGCACAATCACGGGACTTGGCCACGTCATAGTGCATCAGGAAAGTGAACGTCCAAGAAGAAGCGGAAAAGTAGTAAAATGTCGGGATGCAAAGTTTGACTCCGCTGTTCACGGATGCTAGTCGTGTTCAACTTCTTCCCAAGTACTAGTTCCGCCGGATGTAGCCTACCCGATTCCGACTTGATTCGGGGTCATCCGGGTCATTCCAAACCATCCACATGCGTTCAGTGTCAACAGATATTCGTGACCTATTCGGACAAAATATAGCGGGCAATCTACGGGACGCAGAACGTGCCGCTTGACCTCTCGAGTCAATATGTTCTTTTGCTTCTATTTCGAAGTATTTTCTCTCGCGCTCCTAGCTGTTTGTGTCTCAAATTTTATGCTCAAGCGGGATTGGGTAATGAGCATGGAATGAAAAGGGAGCTCAAGTTTGGGCGAAGAATGTGTACGAATTAACACGCGGATGGCAAAAGAGTTCAGGCCATATATACCAATATCCCTGTTCTGTCTCGTACGAATAAAACTCATATAATATGCATGAGAAAAACCTTCACATGCCAAGACATGATGGAAGCCGAAAATCTGAAGAAAAAAATTAAATGCCGAGAATGTTTCAAAGGACAGCAACCAAAAACACAGAGCTGCATCTGTCAAGGCTTTTCCAAAGTTGAAAACTCGAGTGTCGCTTTCCAGAGGCGGCGCTACGGGCGAGAAAAACGGGACACAGCCCCCCCACTAGCCCCCCCACTTTTTTGAGGTGTTTCCTGTTTTAAGTCCCTGTTGCTATGATTATTAAAGCTAGTAGTAAGGGTTAGTAACGGTGTTAGCCCCCAACTCCGAAAGTCAGCCTCTTAGTTTTTTGAGCTTGTACAATTCTGTTCGGAGAGGAAATATACGTTGTAGATTAAGTTTTTTACGCTAGACCCCCCCACTTTTTCCTTTTTTTGTAACCTCTTAGCTCCCCCCAAAAAATCCTGGAGCCGCCCCTGCCGTTCTCGCGGAAAGCGGGCTTTCGAATAAAATAACCGGTTAACGATCATGGATAGAGCAAGGATGGACCCAGCGGGATCATTCACCGTAATTACTCCAAACAAGAAAAAAAGTCGAACAAAAGCTATCCGCTTGATCGTATCTGGATCATAAAAGCTGACACGTGCTAATCGACGCTTCCCTTTCCGTATGCCACGATGTCGACAACAATCTTGCTTTACAACAACATTTCAACTGAGACTCAGGCCATCTAAGGTGAATGGTTCGCATCGAAAATCCTCGAGTACTCTAAACAGTTGGACTAAAAAGCGACAATATGCTCCACAGACTGTCAGCATTCGCCATTTTGTGTGTGGATTTGCAGCTAGCCGCGGGCTGAAATAAGTGCTGTTTTATATGCGTCGTTTCCGTTTGTTCGCGCCCGGAGAGAATTTGTATTGTTTTGTCGCCATTTGAGTTTTATGCTCGTGATAAACCCTGTCCGAGGCTTTGCTTCGCCGTGCTAGGACTTAGCCTTCGGATACGGGGTTTTATTGGTGAACGACGACGTAGCGTAGACTAGTACAGTACGCCATAAATTTAACGCGCGTACAGTGACCGAAGTTACATCCAGCTCTCAGAGGGGGCGAAACAAGTATTTGTACGGCTTTCGTTTCTAAAGACCGTTTTGCGCTGAAAGCATTACGAACTGAATAAATAGATCTAAACCTATCCGGTATAGCAAACGTTAAAATGTTGTTGTTTTTGAAATGTGTGCAGGTTAAAAACAACATTTTAACGGTAATATATCTGTAAATAATATGTTGTAAAATACAGTTTAACCAAAGAATGGTTAAAGTATGGTAAAAGTATGAAAAATATCACCTGCTTAATTCGTAGAAAGTTAAGAGCAAAAAAACTGAAATAATTGATTCTTTTATTATCCCGATGCTGCACAGGAACAATTTTATTTACAGCGTATTGCCGACCGACGGAGAGTCAGCACTCTAATCTAGGGACAAGGACCCTTTGTCACCCGGGAAACAATCGTGACACTCTCGTCCCGGGTCTGAAAGTTTATTGCGAAGGTAAACACGCTGTCACTCGATAATATCCCCTCGTTATCCATCGGCGAGGAAATAATTTTGATTCGTTTCATGATATGGACACCGTAGGATTCAAGCGATGGCAATCGGATATGGGCTGTAGGCTTTGAAGTTCATGATCCGAATAGTAAGTTAGATGGAATTCGTGCCGTATATAAAATATTGAGAATCTTTGTCATTTAACCCGTAAATAGTTCAAAAGTTGATGGCATAAAATGGTGAACTGCAAGACGTCGCGAAAAGAAAGAACCTACAACGTAGGTTAATTTTGAAAATCCAAGTAGAATACATGTAGTAGCATTTGGACTGCGGGTTTATGTCGCAAATTTGTGGAAAGAACATTTTGACAACATTAGAAAGAGCTATCGCTTACCCAAAAGCGGTACAAATTTTCGATTAGCATAATTTATGTCTTCGTTTAAGAGTTGCATTTATGACTCCTAGCTCAATCGCCCCAGCATATAATAATGTAATCCTACCTTCCCTTTAGGCGAATTTTCTCGGAATAATTAGCGCCACACAAAATTTTCTCTTTACTGCTAAAGAAATTAAACTTGAAGGACAATAAGCCCAGTTCTCTGTCTCCATTTTTATCCGCTGATTTTCACACCAAACGCAAACAAATTGCATAATTTAATTAGCTCGTAAAATATGATCTGTTCTATGATTCAATTACAAATACTTAGGCGTGGAATCTCTCTTCATCTAAACTGTGCTTTAAAGATCAAGTTAACTAAATGTCAGTGAGTTATCGATGAGCTTTGATTGGGCGCATAACGATCTGCGTAAGGATCGACGACATAGCTTATACTCTATCTCACACAACGTCCACTTTGTCAAAGGTCTTGAAAAGATCAAGGGGAATGGAAGTGTCTTAGCCCACACATATTTCGCACAACCTTTAAGCACAAATTGAAAGTTATGAGCCATTTGGAAAGAGTGCACTGATCCAATATGCGATAGCGTAACGCGAGCGAAGAAATATTAAGAGAAGGGAAGCACTCAGCTCTGGAGTCTAATGCCCGAACGTGACAGCCATTGTGGTTCTGATTCAATTACTCAACAAGCAATGTTCAATGGTGAGACTGTTCAATCGATACAGCGTTAATTAGTGTAGGCGAAATCTGGCTTTACACAGTCTCCTTGACAAAGTTAGCAGTGATACTGGAACAGATCTCTTGAAAAAACGGTTTTTACGGTGGTTGCAATGGTCTCTGTTAAAGGAATAAAAAACCAGGCTTTTAAGCGGTTAGGGCAAATGGCAAGTTTTTGATGAAGATGCGACTTGCTTAAAAGAAATTTTCTATGGCGCCAGATGTCTAGAAAAACGTTGTAAAGTTTGATACTGAAAAGTTCGAGCGGGCCAACCTCAAAACAGATCAAAATGCTGCCTCAGCATACAATTGATTAATGTCTGTGTATTTTTTGAACCGCGTAGCGCACTCAATATTGACACGAATAAAGTGAGATCAAGAACGCTCCAATGCTTCAAGGCCATATAGCGCATAGCCTATAGCCCAAATGAAATGATTCACCCTAACTATAGTTCCCTGAAATAACATACTTCGCATCTCTGAACCGGTAATGCGCATGTCAAGCGTATACACGTAGCTCAGCGGATTACATCCAGGAATACATACATGTAGGTGTAGTTACATCAGCAGACAGAATCGCTAGGCTAATGGACAGGTGTATAGACGTAGCGAGGATTTTTGCGCAGAAGTGGCGCACTGGATCACACTAATTTCGTCGACGCTCCCTAGACTGATACCGGCGCCGGTGTCTGTAGCTTGCACTGTATATCCAGTGTCCTCACTAAAATAAAAAATTAAAGTCAAAAATGCCCTATACCCGGCGCACAACTTCCCATTCACAGGCATATACACGGTCAAACTCAAACTAAAACCAGTTTTTTAACATTTTTTTAATCCATCGCTAAATTACTCGATTGCTCGCAAATTGATCGATTGCTCGACAATTGCTCGATAAATCGACTGCTCGACGATAGCTCGATCGGACCCTAAATTGCTCACAAATCGAGCAATTGCTCGAAAAGTGAGAACACTGCGTATTTCAGCAGCAAACGCACGCGATCCAGAATCCGGATGCTTCGGTCCGGATGTGTCCTTGTTTGCGGATCATTTCGGGTTCTCTCTGGGGCGGTGGAGTGAGGAGAAGGAGGTGGTTAAGGGCTGATCCGACACGTCGCTTCCGGTAGGGTTTTATGCGCCGTGTGAAACGATTGCATGCTTGCAGCCAAGGGTTTTTTGTAGTTCAGGGACCGCGTGTAGCATAAAGAGTTGTCAAAGACCGGTTCTGTGCAAGAGAGCCTCCGGGCACAGAACCGCTCCCCCTTCTTTAGTCGCCGTTTACAACTTAGGGCTTCTAAGCTTAGAGCATACGTGCGCAAAGCCGTGAACATTCTGCGTGTTTAAAAAATCTCTAGCTATCATAATAGTAATTGCATGTAATTAGGCCTGGAGAAGATGCAATTAACCATCGCGATCGATAAAGTACTGACAAGTCGACAAGGATACTTATAGCTTACTGTTACTTGTCACATGCATGGTCTATATCTAGCTGTTAATAGGAAGAAGCATATTCTTCAAAACACTAATCAATGAATCAATGACAACATGTACACAAAACAACTGCGTAATGAAGATACAGACAAATCGTTACATGCATGCTACAATATACAAGTTAGCCATAAGGGATAACTTTAGTAGGAGTAGTACTCCAAAAAACGATGCTTTTTTGAAACTCAACTCGGATTTCAACTCTGATTGGGTAGGAGTAGCACTACTCGTAAAAATGGACGATGGTGGAGTAGGCCTACTCTAGGCCTACTCTTTTTTGGAAAGGCATAGGAGTGCACTACTTCTGTTTCATAAGCAGCAGGCGTAACGTTACTCCTATTTTGTAAGGGCTAAAGTGAACTCTGGCCATAAGAACATTCGCGGAGAAAATCGCGGTTGTCCCATCTCTGCCAAGAATAGGCCTAAAAACGTGTCTGGCTAAATCTGCGCATTATCTGACATTAACGAGGATTTGACGCTAGATTTCTAAATTTCAATGCATATATTTGGCAGTTGAAAAGATCTAACATCAGACCTTTTCCGGCCTAAATTCTGATCAAGAACGGCTTCCATATAATAGCCGTATCTATGTTTACTACCCTCGCTATCGCGTGTTTAACAATATTATTTCAAGCAGTCGGCATTGTACGACGTTGATAAGTTTTTGCCGCTATTGCAACGAATGACTGATGTCGCTAACGCGTCCTCTGGAGACACGCTGCATTGACCGCAGCGCCGCGGATATATGAAGTGCGAGTCGGAGACGCGTAACAATTGTTTTTAAAATGCCGCGATGCTTTCGTTAGGCTTTAGGCTACTTGGATTTTAGAATCAGGCGCCTCATTCGCATTTCCTTAAATTTTTTCCTAAGTCCAATTTTAAGCAATTTTAAGAAAATCCATTGTAGCGGAATGGCTGCGACGTTATCATTCGGTTTGCGCGGACGGTGCGATGCGAAGCTTCCAATACAAAGATAAGATTTTCCAAAGATTCTCTTAAGACAAGCGTAAGGCTAAGATTTTCATAAAATCGCTTCTTGAATGAGGTCATAGGAAGGTAAAGACCAATGAAGGTACAATTATACTTGACTAGAATTTATAGAACTTGTCAAAAGGGGATGGGGCCATGACCAATATTTTATAGAAAAAAATTAAGAAATGCTGTCCAAGCGGCCAAACTGACCAATATGACTGGTTCGTTACTCGTACTCGTTAGTCATAAGACTCAAAACTCAAAAGCACCACTAGCTTCGTCTTGCAATAGGTACGATTTTCAACGTATCATATTCCATCAACGTGAATTTAACGCCGGCAATACATGTAAGTTTATCGGGTCGATTTTAACCAAATTCGGACTAGATCATCATTTAGTTATATATTTTATTACAAACAGCGACACGCAAGTAGCCAAACAGTCTTTAACCACTTGCAAGGCTCAAATCACTTTACTGCACGAATAGCGCAAAAGCATCAATACAACGCCCTCTTGCAAATTCACTGTAAATAAAAAACAAGTAAACTGGTTAACGAGTCCCTAACTGATAAATTTACTTAACTAAAGCAGAGCACGAATATAAACTCAAAGCCATTACCGCAGTGAGGATGTACGAAGCAGGTCCGCTGACTCCAATGCCTCGCGTACAATGCACTAAATTGAGCAGAATCTTCAACAACTCGTTTCGATGTCGTCACCGGTAATGAACTAAACCACAGCAACACGTAACGTGTTAGAGTCAATGCCAGCGTATGCTATGCGCATTATAAGCGTTGTGGTCCAGGCGAAGCGTTGTGACCGAGTGGTGTAAGTCGCGGACTTCGGGTTGCGAGTGTGGCAGAGCGTCGGTTCGAACCCCGGTCACGGCAAAAGATTTCAGTCACTTCGTGCACCCTTGGCAAACGTGCTTAATTTCGTCAGCTCTGCAAATAATCATCCAATAGGGTGGAGTGCAGTAGAAAAGTTTAAGTTGAAGATGAAGATTAGCTACTGCTGCTGCAAATGTTCAATATTGCTTGCATTATTGAAGAACATGAAATTTTAGCTGCACGTTATTTCCTGCGGGTTTGTCTCTCCGAAATCTAGCTGCGCTTAACTTTCGCGTTTTTGATGATTGCCCATAATTTTTGGCTCCAGAGGCTTGATTTTTGCTGTAGGTCATTTCCGCGAATTTGCCCGATTAGCGAAATGCGAAAATAACGCGAAAATTTCACGTTTTACCTAGAATATTTCATGTTTTACCTGCAATATTTCATATACCTAGCATTAAATAAAATTATCGTACGCGGCAAGGATATGGTAAGCACACTGTCGATATCACACGAGTTGATACTATTCGCGTTGTTTACGATCGGCTTACACCAGAACAATATTGTCATCGACTGTGTGGATACACACTACTAAATGTCGCACTGGGCTGGAGATTAACGCGACAAGTCAAGCGCTGCTTATGAACAACGAGACTCGACTTGATTCTGTGCTGCGCGCTGAGTAGCCGCGGCCTTTATAGAGGGAATTAGAGAACCGGTCTTGTTGCACACGGGGCTCATGCATGATTGCACTGCTGCTGTTGATGCTGCTGCAGAAGCTACTGCTGCAGCAGCTGCTGCTGCTGCCGCAATAGCAGCAGAAGCAGCTGCTGTTGCTGCTGCTAATAATGTTGCCGCCGATACAACCAGTAAATGCAGTCAACACTTGAATGACTACTAAACTTGTTCAGGTCATGTGAGGAGAAAACAACCATATTTTCTGATAATTATTATATGCCATCAATCAAAGATTTTTGCGTGTATTGTATCAATCCATTGTTTGACTTTTTCGCTTCATTATCCTTATCAATCTAGCTTGACTATATCAATCGACTGTTTGACTGCTCTAATCAACTGTTTCACCGTATCAATCCATTCTTAGATTCTCTGACTATCACTTCACTTCCAGCCTTATACTACCCAGTACCAGTGTACCAGTGAAAATTAAAAAAGGTTAATTGTCCAGGGTAATCGTTGAGTCCACGAGAAGTGAACTCCACAATTCCTTAACACACATCGCTGCTCTGCGACCATTGAGGGTTCAATAGTCCATTACAACAGGCTTTCAAAGATCAAACCCTCAAATTTCCCCGACAAGTCCACTGTGAGGTTTTCTAACAGCGGCGCCATTGAATACTTTCTCGCGCACCGACATGAATAAAACCTCCACTCGTCCACGGGCGGTTCTAACAGTTTTTTGTGGGGTGGGGGGGGGGGGTGGGTGATCATGTTTCTTCCGTGCACAAGTGACGAGCGGGGGCGGTATTCACGGAAACTGTATCACACTCACGACCGGGGGGGCGGCGGGTGATAACAGACATTTCTCGCTGCTCTTTTCGCTAGCCAGAAAATCGCTCGACATGTTGAAGGGGAGGAAAATAATAAATGATTAGTACTAGTGGGGAGAGGATTGTCTAACTCTGGCTTATTTTGCCTCAATTTTGCCTACTTTCCTTACTTTTTCATTGACAAAACTTGACAATGTCAGGTTTTGTCAATGAAAAACTAAGGAAAGTAGGCTAAATTAATTGATACCCTCACCCCGAATGAAAAAGTTAGAAAAGTAGGCAAAATTAATTGAAACCCCCCCCCCCCCCCCCAGCAGCATAACAAGGTGGTTGGGGGGGGGAAGAGATGGGGGATGCATCCCCTCTCGTCTATAACGTTTGAACCGCACTTGCATTCGTTGTCCTGTAAGCCCGGTGCTTGTCACGAAGGCGTCAGAATCGCCGTACGACGTGTGATAGGGACTCTAGAGACACGACGGGGAAGGCTCATAGCCTACCTACTGGGGCAGTACAACTCAACATCGTTAGCGGGATTCTGATATTGGAAGTGAGAGAGGGAGGGGGGGGTAGTTTCGCTCAAAGAAGTCAAAATTAAACATCTGGACATCTTTAGGTGATCCTAGTGAGGGAGGGGGAAATGAAAATTAACTACGGTGGAGCTACAGCTATAGCGTTTTTTAAAGACTGAGCAGTTGCTCAGTCTTTAAGTCTTTTAGTTGCTCAGTCTTTAAGTCTTTTAGTTGCTCAGTCTTTAAGTATTTTAGTTGCTCAGTCTTTAAGTCTTTTAGTTGCTCAGTCTTTAAGTTTTTTAGTTGCTCAGTCTTTAAGTCTTTTAGTTGCTTAGTCTTTCCCACCCAGACTGGAACTGCGCTTGTTCCAGTCTGGGCGGGAATACTACTATGCGTTAATCCTTATCATCAGGGATAAGCTTAGTAAGAGTAGTACTCCAAAAACGACGTTTTGAAACTCTACTCGGATTTAGAAATGGGTAGGAAGAAGTAGCATTACTCGTAAAAATTGACGATGGTGGAGTAGCGTTAGTCGCTTTTTGGAATCGTGTGGCGTAAGTAGTTACAGGTGTAAGTATTTGCAGTTGCCTCTAAAAAGGCAGGAAAAAGAAAAAGCATTGTTAAGCGGGGCTTTGAAGATCAAATTGCAGACCTATTGTCAAAAAATGATCAATGAATTTTGATGCCTCGGGGCCCTCCCTACGCCCCGCTCACGAGTAGGCCTAATCCTTTTTGAAAAGCATAGGAGTAGGACGCCTTCTATTATACAAGCAGCAGGAGTAACGCTACGCTTGTTTTGTAACGGCTAAACTGAACTCTGCTCATCATCATCTTCATCAGAGATAATTAAACAACTGCTCGAATATAGCCTCTGGGCTAAATCTCAGCTGAAAGATTAAGCTGAATCGTCGATTGCGTAAACGCGAGTTGAGATTCAGTCCGAGCCGCGGTTCGGCCTGGATCCTGACTTAGCGATGATTCAAGCAGACTAATTGGTCAGCCTGAATACGAACACAAGTCAATCGTCTCCCGCAACTAAAAGTTATTGACGACAGCCATCAACGCGCCTTCAACTGCCAGTGATAGCATCGGACAAGAGAATATATTAGAGAACCTTGAAATCTTTCCTCTAGCCCCCACTACTGATATTCAATTTTTTAAAGTCAAATGATTTTTCCTTAAATTTGGTCGAATTACTAAGTCCTTTTTACCAGCTTGACCTCAGCTCACAAAATATTAGTTGCTTCTTCTTCAGTGTTCTGCCACATGGCAGATCTTTGGTGTCCATACCCTCGACCCTAGCCGATCCTCGGCCCTTCTCTTCATCTCCGCAAGCGGGTCGTCCATCATCCCGATACGTGGCCTTCCCGGTTCTCTCTTGCCCTCTATTCTTCCCTCCATCACCTCTCTCAGCAATCCCTCTCCCCTCAATACATGTCCGATCTTGTTTAATCATTGCTTTAATATAAACAGTTTAAATATTAGTTTAACCTTGGCAATATTTCTCTCTGTAACCACCAGTTACGCCACTGCTAGGAATATAGATCACTAGATATAGGAATATTTGAGCGATTTGGGGATCAGATGTTTAAAGCAATCGACAGATATCTGGGGATATTTTTTATAACATGGAGCATTTTATAATGGGAGATGGGGATATTTTAATCCAAAAAAGTTTTGGTTCGATGGTAGACCTATCACTGGTCAAGTTCTTATCATTATGACAACTTTTCTGACACCACTTGCTTAAAACTCGTAAAGTCAAAACGATCGATAGGCGACGCTCTCACGGGCTAGCTGTATTCGTACTGATAATCAAAATCAAGTGAGCTCCTGCCCTTCCTTAATCTCCTTTTCTTCCCTTTACCTTTTCCAGCCATCCTATCAGACACATTCCATCAGACACGTCCCATTCCCCTAACCTCATGTCCTTGAACAGGCGCCTCGCGCATGCGCAGTGACGAGGGGCGAAAAGTCGACAGCTCAGCGCCGCCAGGCCTGTCAGTGGTAACATCGCCGCGCCGAGCCCGAGGGACACTACGGACATGCGCACTGCGGAGGGGCTCGTAATTAGGAGGCGACAGAATGACAGAGGCCTCCGAAGCAATGATATCCTAAACAGACTTGATAATTCTGGTTGTACTATGGCAGATTTGAATTTAGGTTCTTTCCTCTACGCTGACGATTTAATTTTACT
>JAQIWG010008752.1:0-11173 GCA_034695025.1 Chamaedrilus cognettii | reverse complement strand
AGGAAATATATTTACTTTTGGCCGAGTTATCGCGAATTCGCTAGGGGGTTGTTTTTTTATGCCCCACTCTGTATATGTCGGCCTATATATGTATGTACATGTATGTATATGGCACGTGCAACGCACCAAAAATATGTCATGCAAACGGAGATGGAAAAAACATCATTTTTTTGAATCGTAGGTGCGGGAATGCGGGTCTACGCTAGTGGTGTCAAGTCACTTTCTACCAGGCGGGCCGCATTTGGCCTCCGTTCAAAGACGGCGAGCCGGGGGGGAAAGGGGGGGGTACTGACCGAAACTTTTTGAACTTGGAGAGGACATCTTGGTTAGGGAGGATCACCATATCCCCCAATTCACGATGATAACCATTCTACCCATGAGTGGGCCGCATGCAATGCTAAGATTTAAACCATTGGGATTCTTCAAGACGCCGCGAGTCGCATGCAATGCCAAAATTTCTACCGTCGGGCGGGCCGCACTTTGGGGGGTTGCGGGCCGCATGTGGCCCGCGGGCAGCCACATTGACTTGGATTATTCGATACAAGTTGGTAATGGGAGCTGCTTAAATTAATGATAGAGTGTCTGGCGTATTTTCAAGAGTTTTGATTTAGTGTACATCGTGCTAGTGTTACTCTAAGCAGTTAAAACTTGGATGTATTATACTTTATGTTTGTTTAACATAACTATTTATAATGATTAGGGATAGTACTTATTACATGGTAGCCTGGGAGGCAGCAAACGTTTAATGGATTATTACTTATTTAAGTAATATATTACATTAAAGCACAGTAAAATACATTAAAATACAGTCAAATACATTAAAATACATTAAAATACATTAAAATACATTAAAATACATTAGAATCCATTTTCATACGTTAAAATGCATTAAAATGCGATCCAGTGCAGTGGGAAAAAATTTAAGTACAATCAAAGAACAATTAAAAGTCGGGTAGTCGCCCGTCTGGGCCCTCTCCAGCGACGACCCTATATCTGCCCCCAGTGGCGTAGCCAGGTTTTAAAAAGTGGTGGTGTCCAACTCAGAAAAAAAGTGGGGGGTTCATAAAGTAGCGAAGAAAGTTGGTAAAGTGCGGATACTGAGGAGGTGGGGCTCGGGGAGGGGGTATTCCCTTCCCCGTAACATTTTTTTGAATTTTGAGTTTGTGATGGAGCATTTTTAGGCATACGTTTAGTTGAAATTCGGGTAATTTATTATTGTTAATTAATTTAAAGTGAAGGATACATTTTTTGACTTCATAAAGTGGGAGTACATTTTGTCGTGTTTTAAAAAGTGGGGGGGGGGTACATGTACCTCCCGTCCTCCCCGGAAGTGCCGCCCATGGTCCAACTTATGTATTTCTCGTTGGGCCCTAAGATATATGAAAAATAATTATTCTGTTAGCACAGTGATAAACACAAAACATTTTGAAAATGTTGAAAATGTTGAACACATTAATTTTAATTACAGTTGATGCGTTACAATTATTACATTTAAATGTCAACGTGATATGAACTATAATCACGTCACATAGTATTCTGTCTATACTCAACATTATGTTAGATTTGAAGTCTGGAGTGTGCTTGCTCAAAATTTCCCAAACAACTGTTGTCTTTTTTCATGAAAGCCTATGAAAGTATTCGCCAGAGTGCACGTGTCAATGTTGTCTATATAGTCGTGGTGCACGTTGCAAACTATAGAACTCAAAAATAAAAAACTCCAAAATATCTGTTTTATTACGGTGTTTTAGTCTATTATTCCAACAAATCGCTGATATATGCAAAATAAATTGACAAAACAAATGATTGTCTTGTGATTTATAGGTCACTTTTTTCACATACTGTGGTAGAAAAGTGGTGGTGTCCAACCATACTCTTTCACCTCGACTTTTAAAAGTGGTGGTGTCCAGACACCACCGTCACCATAGGTAGCTACGCCTATGCACTTACAATACAAAATATGACACGTAGGCCTATGCATTCATTTATGTATAGAACGTCGTGTATTATATTTATATTGATACTAATAGACTAATACTAATAATGTATTATATAATACTAATATATAATATATAGTACTAATAATATAATACTAATTACTAATAGATTATTATAATTCACAAATGGGGCTACTTCGACACGTCAACGATTATTAATCATCACATTATTCACGTCGTCTCCCAATCGCCGATCAAACAGAGTCGATCTTCGATCGGAGAATGTGAGAAATGAATGTCGAGTAATTCTTTTTACGATCGCGCCTCGAAATATTCCCCGATAGATTTCATAGATGGCGCGATCGGCGACGCTTTTAGGAACGGAAGTGGATCGCGTGTCTGCAGTGAGAGTCGATCTACACCTGAAACTGCAGTTGCCGTTATTCCACAGTGATGTATGCCAACCATACTCTAGTCTCTACGTGTAGACTATGCATGCAGAGATGACATGTAGAAGTGCATAGCTAAGCCTGTATATTACAGGCATTTCAGATAATACGAGTAGGATTCCGTTAAATCTCCAGCTTCCTCATTAGCATTTTCCTAATATAAGTAACGCCAGGAGGCCCCGGACTTAGAAATTTGCGGGAAAGCAAAAGCTTTTGTCGACACGGCTATTTTCTAGAAAATGCCGACTCTTGAGTTAACTCGCGGTTTAACGGCGATGATGCCATTAAACCTTGAGGCCCCTGCCGGGAATAATCTGCAGTAGGTTGACATTGCTCTCGTGGAATCATGATGAACATTCAAAAGCAATGACGTCATAACGCCACACGCCTGTCGCCTAAATGTTTACATTGATTATAGAGAGAATTTGTACCAGCTGCGCAATCAAATGATATGACGTCATTACGTCGCGCGCCTGTAAATGTTTAGCGTAGTAGTGAGAACGTGCAGCAGCTGCACAGTCAAAAGAGATGACGTCACGAGCAAGAAATGGTTAACATAGCCCGTATAGGCGGTCATTCTCACTAGTCGTGTCCCAATTATCATGTGAGCGCCGCCCATTCGCCTATCGCCTGGTGTCAAAGGTCCTATCAATGTGACGCCGGGGATAATGGAATCGCAATATCGATGCGTCTGCAGTCGTCGACTGGTAAAGCCGGGCGTAATTAGAGCCTCACAGCACACGCGTGACCCGTGATTGATAGCGTCCAATCACGCAACGCCATTGCGTTGTAGTGATAAGGCCGTTTGCTTTGATTCCAATCAAATCGCGTTCCAGATTTGATTCGCGCCGGTATAGGCTTATTTTAGAATAAAAGATTGGCTTGAATGAGCCAACCGGAATTCAGAAGGTTAAGCGCATCAGGCTGAAGCGTAGGCCTAGGCTTGCTTTATCTGAGATTTCTTCTTTTCGGACCAAAGCATCAATCATTTATGTGTGTGCTGTAAGAAACTTAGCTCTAAGTTTGTTGCCCATTCTTCCTTCAATTGGCCTAATCTGCTTTGTCGACTCTTTTCAAGTCATGTATATTTGAAGTCATGCACTACAATATTATTCAACATTGCGCCATCAAAACCCATGCAAGTCGGGGCAAAGAAATGACCTGCAGACCAGAGCTCCCAGGGCGAGTCGTTAAAGGCGACTAAAGAGGAGGGAGCGGCTCTGTGCTTGATAAAGCCGAAGCCGAGGCACAGAACCGGATTGTAATAGTCTTCGTTACTATACACGGTCCTTAAACTCGCAGGACAGAAGAAGAATTGCGCCATCAAAAGGGATTCTCACACTCTCTCCAATACATTAAGCCTATATAATTATGGAATCTTGTGAAACCTTTTTTTGCGATCTTCACTCTTTAGTCTTTGTTATCTTCGACTCCCACATCGCCCATATCCGTCTCTCACTAGTTCATAATTCCGCCTCCCACTCCCTCAATTCAGACTCACACGCTTTGTAACTCTGCTTCCCAGTCCCCCAACTCAGGCCCTACTCCTTTTAAATTCGTTCCCAACTTCCCTCAAATCCGCCTCCCGCTGCCCTATAACGCGCCTCCTACTCTCCCTAAATCCTTACCCAGCTCCCCCTAAGGCCTCCCTAGCCACCATCTCCCAAGCACCCGTTACCCCGTGATTAATTCGTTCTTACTTCCTGATCGCTGCGAGCCTTTCATAACGATCGTCCCTCGCTAATTGCTTCAAGATGGCGTCCAGCAGCCGAACATCAATAAAACTGCCTTCTAAGCATGAAACTAGCAATAACATCAAAGGACTGATAATTTTTTCCCACCATTTCAGGCATCTTGGTGAACAGCCTAACGTTTGTTCAAGCAAATTTCACTACCGAAACTCGATAACGGTCTCGTTCAAAAGTCTCAGATTTTGGTTGATATATGTACCTCATTGGTTTTGCTGCATTATAGTGAAGAAAAAGTTGCATTGTAGTGAAAAAATACCGCAAAGCCACAATAACGTAAGGCTGCATTTTGACTAAGATATTATCCGACTAGGGGTTAAGATGTAGGTTATCCCGATTCCATTGAATATAAACCTACAGTCCTAGGCCTACTCATGATGTTTAAGTTTTAAAATATTACCAAGACGTCCAATTTTGAGAGGCAATTCTACGTAAAACACCACATTGTAACCCACATACAGGAAAGTACAAACTTACACACATGTGCTGAATTGCCAATTTTGGATGGTCCGTGTGATGATTGATTTTATTGAAACGGCTCTGTAGAAGCAAGAAGGGCTGATGGTCGGCAATTAGAGAATAAACGACATTTCGCTCCAGTGCACATCGGTTTACGACCGTGTTACAGCCACCTCTCCTCAACCGTTGATTATTGCGCTGGACACAGACGATGAAATTCGTTAATCTTCAACGCGAGCAGGGGCGTCCATCCACCCGGAACATAAAGAGGGGGAGGGTGCAGAGGGCTAAATCGAGGGAAAAGATGGGGAGAGGCAGCGTATCCATGCGCATTACTACTTATTATTACTAGTTTTGGCAGTTCGTAGAATGTGTAGGTATCCAGCGCATCCAGTTTTACTTATGTTTTTGCGAAAACATCATTGAGCCATGGATTTTTCAAGGGAATATCGAAGTGGCACACTTAGAGGCGGCTCTTACTATTTTCTACTAGGCTGAAGTGTGGGAAATCTACACAGATAATTCAACAGGAGGGCACATCCCTGAAAGAATAGCTGTAGGGGGGGGGGAGAGAAAATATGTCCCAACAATGACAGAGGGTCTGTCCTTCCGTATCATTTACGCCAGTAGATCAATTTATGGTTTTTATTGATAATACTACTTAGCCTCAGCCGCTCCGAGCCTGACAGACGTACGGACGGACAGACATACAAATCTTCGCTTATTTATACATGGACTAGATGAAGCATATTATGTATTAAATTAGCCTACCCTTGACGTCCAGCCGCGCCTTGGCGGCTGCACTGCCCGCCACGCTCCGAGCCTGACAGACGTAGTCGTCAGCGTCCTCCTTGGTGACGCGCTCTATGACGAGCGTCCCGTCGTCACCCACTGAGAACCGACCGTAGTCCTGCTCTGGGAACATGAGGGCCTGAGCAAACAAGGATGTTCCTAGGGAGGGGACAAACGATGCATAAAGCACGACTGTCCTTAGGGTGGTGATAAACGATGCAGTCCTGCTCGAGAAACATCAGGGTCTGGACAAACACAGCTGCCCTTAGGGTCGTGACAAACGATGCAGAGCTTCGTGTAGCCCTTAGTAATAGTACTTAGGCAATATAAAGATAGCGTGAGAAAAAACTTCAACAGCGGTCGATCCAGACGTTTAACCAAAGCCCTACAGGCGTGATAGGCATCCACAAACATAACTATCAGCGTGAAACAAACTGAAATTTATTCCCCTTGATACGCGATTATCAAAGCCAATCTTCATAACAGGTTCATTTCGCAATTTTAAACATTTCATGACTACATATAAAAGTGCCTTAAAACTTGTTATTGCGATTATAGCCTACTTTAATTTAAATAAATATTTTCTATAGGATTAGGATTTTGCCAAAAATCACATCAACATTGAATAGCATATTATATTCTTGATGGCAGGTAGATGGCCACTTACCGCGCTATTTTCTCGTTTCCAGAAAACCGCCGGAACCGGATGTCCACCGACTTCGCACTCGAATGTAGCCTTGCGCCCGACGCCGACCGATTTGCTTTTCGGTGGAGTGATAATGGTTGGTTGAGCTGTGGTGAGAAACGGAAAGAAACGATTCAAATTGCAAAATCTGCTAAAAGGAAAAAAGCTGCAAGTTTTGATAACCGCCAGTGGATAGCAACTAACTAGTCTATACGATGTGGTGATTGACAGATTAGTGCTTGATTTTGATAAAGGATTTGATAAGAATGTTACCAAATGTTCACAACAACTACTCGAAAGCCTAACGGAAGACTTAGTTTTTTTTAAAAGCAAACTTAAGTTTAGAGGAATGTTGCCAGATCTTTTTTTCTGTCCTAACTTTATGTCAGTCCAAAACACAAAAGGAATTAGTTGTTTCTAACAAATGTTTTCCTCATTATTATGAATTTAAGTAGTTAATTTTACTTTTCACTTCGGCGATTGTTGTCGTCCATGCATTCGACTCAATGACAATATGAATAAAAGTCACAAATTGATAAAGAGTGCACCACGATCACACTGCATTAGCCCAATGCATTAATTGATACAGAAAAAATATAATAAAATCAAAATCAAATGACTTCTAAGGCTGTGATCACTTAGTTTCTCCAAAACGTATTTAATGGTGGTTCAGCATTTAACCCACCTTTTCGCATAGGCTAAATCCGTGTTGGAGAAACCAGCCCTTATGTCCGTACTCACCAGTGCGAGTTAACCTCGAGTTGGTCAATCCGCGAGTTGAAAATGACCGTTGCCAATCTCCTAGGCCTAGCGTGACGTCACACAATCCGCCGATTGAGCCAACTCGAGGTTAGTTCACAATGGTGAATACCAACATTAGTAGATAGAGCTTCACCCGATACAAGACACTCATAACGACATAACTTTAGTTGCTTAGCAGATTTCAATGTAGATAATTTTGTGACAACTGCTTTCTATCTACAGTCTACACGTTCGCCTACCGTGCACGGTGAGTTTGAACTCGACCTCCTGCCAGCCAACAGCGTTGCCCACCCGGCACACGTAGATACCCTCGTCCTGAACTTTGACCTTTCTGATCTTCAGACCCCGATCTTCAAGTATACGCGACCTGGAAACAACCGTTCTACTCGCGGCAAGGCCAAAAACGCAGTAAACGTTATTGTATCAGTAATTGAAGGGCTTAGTGCATGTACCGCATTGCGGCCAAAACACGAACTGAGTAAATCGCATGTGAAGATTTCCGCGGGCATGTATAAGCTTACTGCAGTCATCTGGGACATGCACTGAAAAACTTCTTTATTACTTATCCGATCGCCACAAAAATTGTTATATGTTATAGAACGCTCAATTGTAAGGCGTTTAAACCCGTTTCAGGCATGAACCATATTACTCGAGTTACGTGATACACGCTCTAACCCCTTCAATTGTCTAATGCTGTATGGTTGTTCAAAGAGCCGCGATGTCATTTTGCGTTGTCAGTTAATGATCAGAGAGCCGCAGAAATCTATTTCAGAACAATGCGTTTCGCAGAAGAATCAGAGGATTCTGAACTGTGGATTGTGGAACCCCATGTAAGAGTCTGCTGTGACAGCCGCTGCGTAACGTGCTAGTTTTAGTTTGCAAATGCGAACATTCTAATAGGATGTCAAACCGAGACATAAGGTGAAGCATGTGACATTATTCTAGCATGAATGAACATATTCGCTTGGAATGCTCGCGCGCTTTCTTTTAGCTTTTTGAGGCAGAATACCTGTGCTCCGGAATGAAGTCCTTGAGTCGAGTCCAGGTGATGGAAGGTTCCGGGTCGCCGGACGCCTTGCACTGAAACAAGGCGTCCGCTCCCTCCGCCACGGACACGTCCCGAGGCCCATCCAGGATCTGCGGCTTCTCTGCTCCGGGACACAAGAAGGGAAAATATAAATCTTATTTCGTCACATGGACAGAATGAATCAAACAGAAGAACATAACACGAAAATACCAAATTTTGCAAACGACAAAAGTTACAATCCCGCCAATCTCGCAATTCGTCTGTCAAGCGAATGGTTTGAGCATACAATGTAATGAAGTAGATAACAGTAATCTATAAAGTTTAACTGCAGGCTGCTCGACCGCGACTTATGTTCGATTTAGTTTTGTAGTCCAAACTAACCAATCCAATTATTCGATACAATTCTCTCACAGATTTCCATTGGTTAATCGGACTACAAAATTAAATCGCACTTAAATCGAGGTCGAGCAACCAGCAGTAATGTCAGCTAAAAATTGCTGTTCTAGAATTGGTCAAAATACAAAATGCAATAAGCTACAAGCAGTGTTGGGCAAAATACTTTTAAAAAGTATTTTGAAAATACAAAATAAAATACTTTTGGAAAGTATTTTGAAAATACTGAAGTAGAATAGTTTTCAACAGTATTTTGAAAATCCAAAATAAAATAGTATTTTGAAAATACTTCTGAAAATAGTTCATTAAAATACTTTTGAGAAATATACGTATTCCATTTTCCACATATTTTCCATTGTACAATCTTGTTATGTATACTATTGTTTTATAAATTTTTAAAGTAAACTTGCTCCAACTTCAAAGAAATACATTGCACTTTCTTCTCCTTAGCAAATAGCAAGTTAAGATAAGAATTTGTTAGTAACTTAGTGATAGCACCCTGGAATTAATATTGAGGGTCTTTCAAAAGTACTTTAGAAAAAGTATTTTGAAACGTATTTTGAATTATCCTAAATACTTTTTGAAAGCATTTTTAAAATACTGAAATTAAATAGTTTTCAAAAGTATTTTGAAAATACAAAATAAAATAGTATTTTCTATTTTGAAGACAAAATACTATTTTGAAAATGGTCTTGTGTCCAACACCGAGGGGGGGTACGAGTGCAAAACAGTCATATAGTCCAACTGACTACACACGACAGGCATACAATATAGCCAACCCGACAAACAACGTAGGCCCTAATGCGCAAATAAATGTAGATCATTTGCTCACCGCGTCAAAATTTCACCAAATGTTAAACATAGGAAATAGTCAATTTGAGTCCACGTTAAATGAATGCGTAAGCTATTATTTACGGACATACACTGGCGCATTGCAATGCATACATTTATTTAATTTTTATTTGAATTGAGCTTCTGTGCCGTTTTGCTATTTTTTGTTAATATGACATTGTGCTTTTTTAAGATTACTCGTTTAATAGTTTCAATTTGATTTTTTTAGTCTTTTTAAAACAATGTTTTCCCCATGTTTGGACAATTTGAGAATTTATTTCAAACAACAAATCATATTACCAACCAAAAACACCTTAAAATATGTGGGGACTACCCCTGCTCTGGTCGTCATTTCACTCTAAAAAAAATTGTACACTTAGACGCGTTACTTTTGAAATGAGCAATCCGTGCTGTTTATCGTTTTTCACTGATAAAGAATAGGAAATATGTACTTTTTGCTCAAAAAAACCCTGACAGCACTGGCAGTGATGAGCTGCGTCAAGCTAATAACCCAGTCAAGGTTAACCAACATCATTATCCATGGGATATTGAACTGCCATAACTCTAACCCTAACTTAAGGTGAACTACAGTTGTTTCGATGCTATGATTGAATTGTGTGCAGCGCCCTTGTGATGATGGGATGGTCATGTTACGGTGGTCTTAGAGTTGTCCGAAAATTATTATTATTACTTTGAGATAATAGAGCAGTGATACCATTGAACCGAAATGGAATATCCCTAGATTCTGAGTATCTCGGCAAAAATATCCCTAGATTGCATTTATTATATAAATAGCTCCCATTATACAAATTCGCCATTTTATAAAAAGCGTCCCCAGATATCCGGGGACTGCGTCAGGAATGAGATCACTAAATCGTTCAAATATCCCTAAATCTAGTAATATATCCTTAGCAGTGGCATCACATTAAAGAGAGAATCAGAAACGAGTGAAACTTCAATGTTCTTTCACACGATAGAGGTCGTTATCGAGAGGCTGCAGTCGATAACGCAAAGCTTGTTTGCCCAGCCTGCATCGGGCCAGTCGATGCGTACATCAATATTCCGTTAGAACGGAAGTCAACGTTTCCGTCACCAATTCTATTCTCGGACAAACGTTGTGAAGGCTGTACCATTGTTCGACAAATGAAGTCAATTAGTTCTATATGCGAGTTGTTCATAAAGAAAAGAAAAAAAACATTTGATCACCAGATAATTGTTTACAGGCACAGTGAAAAGATAACAGCCTGCCAGTGGCGTAGCGACTAATTCCAAAAATTAGGGGAGGGAAATTTTGTGCTTTTTGAGAAAAAGTGTGTCAAGAACACTCAAAATCACTTCCTCTCCTAATTCGGGGAGTTTTAGTCCCAAACCCTCCCATAGTGTAAAGCCCTGATCTACGGTGCAGAAATGTCAGCAGGGAAGGACGCTCACCAAGCACGTTCAGCCTGGCCGGGCCGCTCTCCCTCTGCCCCGCTATGTTATGCGCTACACACACGTACACCCCCCCGTCCTCCTTCCGCGCCCCCCGCACCTCCAGGCTCCCTCCCTCCCCCACCCACACCCGCCCCTCCACCCCCCCGATAACCAGAGGCTCCCCGTCCTTGATCCAGCGGACCCGGGGCTCGGGCTCGCCCCTCGGGGGGCGGCAGGGGAGGGTCGCGGGGTCCCCCTCTGCGACGTCCGTGTCACGGGGAGGCTGCTCGCGGAACTCGTCTCGTAGCGCTGAGCAACGAAGAGTAACTTAGAACACTATAATACACGCTGAGCCTGAATTAAGAGATCCTAGGAAGTCAACTCGCCTCGGAGAGGCCAATTTTCTGATAAGAATACTAGAGTATTCTTATTCAAAATAAAAGGTATTCAAAAAGGATACGTTTAGCCTAATTGTTGTTCCGGGATGATCTTGAACTGGCTCTACTTGCGTAGAAAGAAGTAGGCCTAAACTAAAATAGTAAACTGCAGTGAAAATTTATTTGTTATTGGTGCCGACAGGTTTGTCAAACATGCAAATTTTGGCAGTGGTTAAAGTGTTTCGGGTGAGCAGTGGGAGCGGTAATTTCTCTTGGATAACGGTTCTCCTTGCCGGTTTCTCT
>JAQIWG010008751.1:0-11174 GCA_034695025.1 Chamaedrilus cognettii | reverse complement strand
AACACCTGGTAAAAAAATCAGCCAAATCCGAGATGGTCACCCGGGAGGCATTGGTTGATTTGACATGGAATGACCCAGATAGTTTTAATTATGTGGTTCATAGTAAAAATTGAATATTGAGCTCTTGTCACATGCTGCACATTGTACATATTGCAGTATTTGGTCGTTAGTGCCCAGTGTACAGTGTCCAAAATCCAGCATGCGACTTGGTTAGCTCATTTGGTCTTTATGGCATTAGCCTGTCACGCGCGAGGTCTCAAGTTCAAACCCAATGGCTGCCTAGTATTGGTGTTTGATAAACTATAGCATATGCATTATACACATAGTCATCATCATCGTTTACATTTTACGTTCATTTTTCTATGCTAGCACGATCAGCCCCCTCCAAGCCGGTGAACAAATAATTGGCTTGCAGCCCATGGCTTATCAGGTGAGTCATAATAGGCGACTAAAGAAGGGGAAGCAGTTCTGTTGCGGCTCTCTTACATTAACACAGGTTGGCCGTTTTTCACGATGAGATTCCCCGATAACTCCTGATCCTTTGCCATCTCTCTCTTCAAGCCTGGCTCCTTCATATTGCTGTCTATTGCCTTCCTCCGTGTTTTCTTTCCCCTCATTCCCCTCACCTTCCCAACTTTCCCATCCACATTAGTATATTTGATGCTGTTATCTAAGCTTTCTCATTTATACATTTTACTGTGCGAACTATGTCACTCTTCCCTATCTCGTCATGTCCGTTTTACATATGACACCTAACCTTTTTCTAAAATCTTTGCCTCGACAACTGTTCTTCAACGACACTCCACACATCCACACATACATCTCACCATCATTCATCTCACCATCATTCTCTCTTTACTCTTTAATCTCTAGAGAACCTGCACCTTCGCTGTCCAAGCTTCACTTCCATATGCCGACGTACTCTGAAAACAGATGTTGTGAAATTTTCCTTTCAGTTTCAACGAGACACCATGATGTTAAAATCGGCCCAAGTTTATTAAAATTTGTCAAGGCACTTCTCATCTTAGTCTTTGCTGCCTCCGCTCCTGATCCACAATCAATAATATTTCCCACGTGGCAGAAACAACTAACACACTCCATGTTGCATCCGTCACCAAGCAACACATCATTCTCATCCTTCATTAAAAACTGTTGTCTAACTAAGCTCCTTTTTATCGTGTAACCTGTTAATATCCATGTTTTCGCACAGGTTTGCATGTTTTCTCCCTGATCAGGACTACATCATCGATATATGTCGAGCACTGAAAAGCGGATCTTCCTCCAAACTACCTTTGATTTTCTACACTTTTTGTGAATTTACTTCCTGCACATAGAACATTGAATTGATTCGAACGCACTCCCTTTTTGCGCACTCCACATGGTCATTTCCTTGGCGTCATGATGTGTCCAGCGTTTTCTTTACATCTCATCACCTTTCAGAATTTTCTTGACACTTTATACAGTAACTTTATACAGTAACTTTATACAGTACAATACATATATGCCTAGCTAGACTGCGGCATAGACAAGTACCAGGCGTGGCGACTGAAGATGGCAAAGTGTAGCCCAGAAGAGTTCTTGATGTTTCCTACATTTAGAACTGTTTCTTGTCTATAGCCATAGAGGGTATGAACTCCCACGCAATATGCGTTTCGGAGACTGTAACAGCCTTTGCAATAATATTCAGTTGTGCGGCGGTAGTTTTGAATCAGTAGTGAATTATGTTTTGTAACAAACCGCTAAGCCTTAGGCTTTGCATTATTTGTGCATTTTGATTTGTTTGCTTAGAACCCTAAAGGAACGTGCTCAACGACTGTTTGAAACAAAAGGCAAGAATCTTCAAGATCTTGATCCTTCAATATTTGCGAAGTCAAAACCGGGCAAAACAGGAAAGGCAAGGTTAGTTATTATTTTGATAACTGCTATCAATATGTTCAAAAGCGGATTAGAAAAATACCTGGATTTTGGTGACAGATAACCCTGTGCCGGATAATTATTTATTTGGTTGGCGTCAGGAGAGGCATCCTACCTTAAAAATCCAGCTCCAGCAGTCCTGAACAGGGTAGGCGAAAACGTGTAAACCTGTGTGAAAACATGGACATTAACAGATTACACGATAAAAAGGAGGTTAGTTAGTTAGTTTGGGGATTGAAATAATCTTATTGAGTTTCCTGTAAGCCATTGGTAAGGGTTTACCTATGCAACAGGCATCAAGTATCGAGTACGATTTTAGAATAGTTATTTATATAGTTAATAATGTAGCCTGTAATAACTTGCATTTTAATAATCAAAATGTTTTTCAACATTTACTGGATTTAAGTTGTTTCTGGCATTCTAATAGCAAATTGGTAGCTTATTATTTGAACCCCTGCAGGCCGGGGAGCAAAGAATTGGCTTGCAACCCAGATCTCCCCAGGCGAGTAGTAAACGGCAACTAAAGAAGGGGGAGCAGTTATGTGCGGGCTCTCTTGCACAGAACCGACTGTATATAGTCTTTGTGCAACACGGTACACAAGGTTCCTAAACTACCAAAAAGCAAGAAAAAAACAAAGAGCTTTTTTTTCAGTCCAGTCAATGATCTTTGCAGTGACTAAGAATACTTTTTCCTCTGCACCTCAAAATATCTGCTTTTCATACTACATTAGAGTTCCTACATTTGGTAACATCATATTCAGGTCACAGCTAATTCTTTGCATATTCATCGGCATAAATGTTTTATGGTAGTTTTTCTGTACAAAAACATTTTTCCGTCGTATACATTAATACGATAAAGATGAACAATTTTCTCCTGGACTGGATAGGATTTATTATAATATAAATAATAATAATAAACGACTGTATGTGATACTAACATTTCAATGCTGTTTCATTCCGTTATATCGACACTTCCAATTCAGAGTCCTGGAATGTCCATACGGAATTGTTTTTATCACAGGTCTATGTTTTATTGGTTTATCATTTACATGTTTTTATTGCCTGGGAATGGATTACCAAGTTAATAAAATTATAATACCGTATGCTAATAAGAAATAAATAAATAAAATAAATTACAGAGCACAGGCTAACATTCTATGACACCATTATAAGTCATATGTAGGGCACTTTGCACTTTGAATGATTTCAGCAAGTAATGTATGGATAAAGTCAGCAATGCAACAGAATCCAGATCTTGCTAACAATTCAGTCTTAAGCTTTTAAGCAGTTCAATTGAGGGACCTAGGGGAGTCTCAGATGAAAGACAGTTTCACGCAGACTGCCCAGAAAAGAGAACTCCTCATTCTTCGTAGTTGCGCCGGATACATAAGCAGCTCGCACTAATGTGATGCATCTCGCGGAGCTCACCATTGAGAGGTTGGGCTGCAGGACCTGCTGCTCAGCATTGAGAGGTTGAGTGGCAGGTTCTGCTGCTCAACATTGAGAGATTGGGCTGCAGGTCATGCTGCTCAGCATTGACAGGCTGAGTGGCGGGCCCTGTTGCTCAGCATTGAGAGGTTGGGCTGCAAGTCATGCTGCTCTGCCTCGACATCACGCAGGCTGAGTTGACGACATTGCACTGGAAATCAGCCGCAGTCCAAGATAAAGACACATATGTCTGCATCGCGTCCATCATGAAGATTCCATTTGGAAATGAGATTGAGTCGTTGACACATATCTACGAGAACGGATATAAAGCACTGGTAGTAGCAATGCAGAAATCCGCCAGGCACTTAAATGGCTTTCCTCTGTTTCAGGAAACTTCAGACTTGAGGATCCGGACAGTAACAGAAATGTGACTTTGCCAGTGTACATCCCGCGTGTGTTGCTGTACGGCCTGTGCCGACTGCTGACACGTGGACAGTGATCGTTGTGCTCATAAATAATCTAGATGCATTTGATAAGTGGGCCTTCTTTGAATACTCCAGATATCATAAAGTTTTCACTGAATCTGAGTTACGCACTGAACACAAGTGTCAAAGACAGTTAGACAGAGACGCCTGTAGCTGTTCGACCGCATTACTATCAGCGACCCTACCCTGTGCTGAACCATGATCAGGTCTTGAAGTACACCTGCTCTTTCCATGCTCTGTCCTGCTCTCGGTTCTCACTCTTTTTCGTTTTCCCCTGAAAGTCTGCAAGCTACCCGTGGAGCGACCCAGGAACATCTGAATGGTGGAGGAAGGGACCTGGAAATCTTTAAAAATAAGACTGAACAGAACTTAGAAGTGCGAAGGCTCAGGACCGGTCTGCATGACACATACTGAGGCTTAGTAGCGTGATTGTGGGGATTGTACCCACGGCATGATGATGAAGGGAGGAAAGTGTTCACCAAAAAGCAATATTTAGTCATATTTAGTTGATGTCTGATGCAGTATGCATGAAAGCTAGCTTTAAATAAAATATACTATGGTTCTTGAAAGGCTTGATATTGGACAGTGATGGTTGTCATGTTGAAGCTGCGAGTCATCAACATTGAGTGTGATGGTGTATGCAGAGACAGCGACAAGCAGCGAGAGATAGCGTCGCTGGAGGCGCAGGTCTACCGCCTGACGGAGGTGGTGAGTGAGCAGCGCGCGGCCACGCGTGAGAATGTGCAGCGCAAGCAGGCACGCACCGGCGAGGAGCGCAACGAGTCCGACAACGAGAACATGTCCGATGACGACTCGGACGATGACGACAACGACATTCCGTACAATCCCAAGAATCTGCCTCTCGGCTGGGATGGCAAGGTTTTCACTAGAATTTCTTGTTTTGTATCAACTCGTCACTGTAGCTCTTTTTATTTTATGCACTTTTGGCTATTTTACCTAATGGATTAAAAGAAACAAATGCTTGATAATTCAGGCGCTAATGTGTGCCCCCTGTTTTGTACTGCAGGAGCACATTAACCGTATTGTATCCACTTATCTCCTTTCACTATATTTTGCATTGGGTCCTCTCAGACCTTCACAAATAACACTAATTAATGGCTTTTATGTCCCCACAGTTAGTTAAATCCTACATTCATTCCTTTTTTGTCAAGCATTTTCTTGTATGTTATTTTGATTTTTATAACGGCTCATGGCTCCTTTCTTTTATGCTGTGCCTTTCATCTGAAACCCCTTCCTCCTCGTCTAATAATCCTTTTAGCCTGTGTCGCCATATTGTGACATTATGTTAACTTAGTCAGTGCTATGTCTTCTACATCAGCTGTGTTTCTGATGCTGCTGACTTTGAAGATAATATACTTATTTTTGAATGAATTGAAATGACGTTTTTATTGGCATCATTTTTCATACACACGCACAACATACACACACTCACTCTCTTTCACACACACATGCGTGTTTGTGGTTGCATGCCCCGCTCACGCAGGGGTAGACCATTTGCAGCCATGGACATTCACATTCCCTATCCCTCACATCCTCATGTCTTAATCCCTTGGTCTTCACCTCCGTCTTTGTCAAGTCGTTCCATATCATTCCGGCCTCCCTCTACGTCTTATCTCATCTACCTCATAATTCATGCCACATTCCGCACCCAATCATTCGGTTCCTTGCTTAAAACAAACCCCAGGTCTCTCACTTAATTTCTTTATTGTCTCCCCACTGCCTTCAACCCCATTCTTGCTCTCAGGTCCAATTTTGTTTCAATGATCCTTTGATCCTCCTCACCATTCTCATCATTTTTTATACGATCGTCTTTAATGATTATATTTAAAGGTGGCTACGACTTCAAAGTCAATTGTACCAATTCAGATTTTTCTGCTACACGACCTCTTGCCTTCTATTCTTTGCTGTAAATAAATTTAATCAACCCATCCGCGTTGACTATGCACCAATTCGTTTTTTGATCTAACCAACTTTTGCACAAATGTTCAAGTTCTTTTACTCAGTGTGAGCAGTACACTCTCCTTTGTTTTCATTCTGTTTATCTTCTCTCTTTGTCTTTCTTCATTAGTCCATGGGCCTGTATTCATGTGATATATGCTGTTATTTCTGTAATTTTGTGAACAGTAAGTTAAAATATTTTGCATGACATGGTTTGTAATCAATTATGATAGAATTCAAAACATAGTTTCATATTTATTTAGGAAATTTGCTTCATGAGCAATGTTTGGATAATTTGGATATTTGTGCTAACAGCCGATACCATACTGGTTGTACAAACTACATGGACTCAACATTAGCTACTCGTGTGAAATTTGTGGAAATTACACTTATCGAGGACCGAAGGTTTTTCAGAGGCACTTTGCGGTTAGTAGCGGACTACTGAAAATATAAAAATTAAATATTTTTCAAAACATTTAATAAGCCTTTCAATAAACTCATCTATTTCTTAAAGTTTAACATGAACTTATGCTAAAATCATGATGTCGATTATATATACGGTACTAAAAATTTTGCTAGCAATTCATTTTGGTAGAACTTTATCTTTTTATCTTTTAGAAGTCTTATGTAGGAATTAGTGCTTATGCTTTGGGGTTTGATTTATTAGTTAGACTTAGATGATAATGTTGTTGTTGTGTTGTGTGAAATTAGATCTTGCTGCATTTTAACTCAATTTTATGACAGAGCATGGTAGAAGCACATATTACTATTATTACTACTTTTTTATTACTTTATTTACTATTACTACTACATATTACTTTATTGTCGTATTTTCCAACTGATCACACGATAGATATTAGAAGATTAAATTTTCTGTCTGGTTTAGCAAAGTCTAAGAATCTGCAGATAACCTTCTATACATCAAATTTTGACAAGCTGAGCTTTTCAAGATTTAGTAGTTGAATATAAATTGCCCTCCGCCTGATAAATCAAGCCAGCATGATAGTAACTGTTGCAAATGATATTGTTAAATTGTCATTTCTTTGATTGCTTCATCTATCTTCTATAGCCCGTTTTACTGTGCTTTGGTTGTCTGTATTCTTAATTCTATTGTGTATGTTTGCACTACCATTTTGATTAAATAAAATTGTATACACACTACACAATTCTAGTACGGTACGTTCTTTTGAGTGTTTTTTATTTTTCCAAATTTAATTGGCAGAGCTTCTTTATGATTTATAATAGATTGGACTACAATTACTGCAATGAGTAGTAGATAAGAGTGAATGTATTCAGATTAGTCTATGACTGGATTAGTAGATTTGATTACATAGTATTAACATCTTTGTATGACGGGATCAGGAGTGGAGACATGCTCATGGCATGCGCTGTCTTGGTGTTCCAAATACGGCGCACTTCGCTAACGTCACGCTCATCGAAGATGCAATTGCTCGTAAGCTAAATTATCTCAATTACACTTTGATCTATTAAAATGGTTTTATGTATAGTGCAAGCAAAAATGCATAGCTGGTGTCCTGCACCTGCATCTGCTATAATGCGTTTAAATCATTAAGGCATTATCCAATTTATTTCTACCAAATATTTACATATATACAGCGTACGGACAAAAATAAAGCCCTAGCAGATCACAACATTGCCTTCAAAGAGCGTTTTGATGCCTGACTATGAGTTATCGCGAATCTGCTAGGGGGTTATTTTTGGGGCGCACCCTGTAGAAACAAAAATATTTGTGTGTATAGCTTCTAGGATCGCATTGTGTAATTAAGGATTCTGATGAATTTAGTGTTCAAAGCAACTGTGCATGCGAGGTGAACATACAAGGGACTTCATGGCTAGAAGTACTGAAAATCTGACAGAGCTGTAACTGTAGCTGTTAGAGCCAGATTCGTAGCGTCTCCGAATCATGTGTTTATACCTTATTCGCAGATACTTCTATTTGTACCAGCTAAATTTATTGTGCTTATGTTATCATTAAATTCATTGCCATTCACAATGAGGGTCTCTAGACCCAAGCGGTGTGTGCTGACGGGGAGCTCGAGATTCAAGGCAAATATTGCTTTGACTCGGATAGAGTTTGATCTAACGTAGGTTTAGTTGACTAAATTAGATTTACATGTATATTGTATACTATGCGTAGTATCATATATTGTATGTTGTCATGTTTGTGTCTAATGTTTTTACATTATAATATTGCCGTCTCGCCTCAACAAGTGAGTAGAGCTCGCGCTAGTCTTTAACATATCATTTCATGCGGCACGCCCCCAAATCCGTGTTTTTCCATGACGCCGCGTTTTTCTAGGAAGCTGGTGTGTAACAAGTTATCACGACTACTACTACTAAAAGATAAAATGAAGTAATATTATAATTGATGTGTTTTCCGATGCGCTTTGATGCTTACTGGTCTAAACTCCTATATAGTAACCGTTGAAAATGCAGCAGATAGCTTGATTGAGGATTTCTCTGTAGTTTAATTGTATAAATTAGTAATTCATTCGAACCAAAGTTTAGAGTCGCAGTTTTGTGTTTTGGATTGTGGGGTAGTTTAGTAGTTAAAACAACCTATTGGTGTAAGTCATTTGCATTTTATTTACTCATTGATGCATTGAAATTTGATGTCATATGATGGCATCTACCACCTACAAGGTGGGAACGAGGAATAAATTTGCAGCCCAGAGATTCCTGGGCGGGTTGTATAGGCGACTAAAGAAGGGAAAGCGGTTCTTTGCTTGACCCCGGGGAACTGAACCAGACTAATAGTCATTTTAAGTACTACACAGAGTCGTTTAAACTGCCAAAAGCAGATACGACGGCATCTCTCTCCTCTACTGTACAAGTATAGAATTTACCTGCCTGCCCCATTGTCATCCCGGCTCTCGCAGTCCTGATTTATGTTGTCCATCCATCTCATCCAACATGTTTATGTTGGATTTTTAAGATGTTTTACTTATTTTTATTTTAGTATGGCAGAAGATAAAGTGCGGCAAGGAGGTTGAAAGATGGAAGCCAGAAATGGAGGTGAGCTATGTCTATGAACATATTTTTGTCAATGTAATGTAGAAGGCCTCTTGCTTGTATTCTGTATGATCAATTTCATTCTATGTGTACTATTGTATTTCCATCCACGGATGCATAAGTCAATTGTGTTTGACGTCTAGATTGGTGAAACCGAAATATTAGTATTGTAAAAACTTTATTCGTATTATATGCGTTTTTATTATGACAGACTGTGATGACTTTTATATATCATCCCCGCACCTACAATTCAAGCAAATGATGTTTTTTCTGTCTTCATTTGCATGACTTTATTTGGTGCATATGCATACATATATGCATGCATACATACATACAGATATGGATTACCCCCTGCTGGCCGGGGAACAAAGAATTGGCTTGCAGCCTACAGCACTTCGGGCGAGTCGTAAAAAGAGACTAAAGAAGGGGGAGCGGTTCTATGCGGGCTCCCTTGCACAGAGCCGGACTGTACAGTACATAGTCTTTGTGTTACACACGGTCCCTAAGCTACAAAAAACAAAAAACATATGGATTGGATTAATCAGACACTTTTATTGAAAAATGATTTTACGACTTATGCAACCGTTGAAAAAAGGAAATGTAGAATGCTGATTACACAGGAAACCCCGCACCCCATCCTGTAATGTTTTTCTTCATCGTTACCTGTATCTCTCTTTGTTCCCGTCCCCCTTCCAACTTGCTATAATTTTTTGCTTGGCTTCTTTCAAACGTAGAGTTTCTTTAATCTACTTGAACCACTTGCCTAACTTCCTCCAAAACACACCGTGTTCCGAAGAATATGGGAACACTTTAAACTTGTCATAACCCAGTCAAAAATGATTCGATTGGTTTGAAATTGTGCACACAACAACTGTAGCCATGTCTACACCGATTTGAAAATTTGTAAAGAAATTTGAGTAGTTTAGACAAAATTATGACTGTCTTGAAAATGGTACCGAAAAAAAAAGTTTCCAACATTAGTTGATGCGTGCTGTGTGCCTACTGCCAAGTTACAGACAAGCAGTCGACAAATTTAGTCACAGCTCATATTCAGTGTCCTGCTTGTTCGCGTACACATGACAGAAGATGGGGACCCCAGTATTTGACTGCTTGATGTATGATTTTGTGATCAAACAGCTGACACTTTTCAAGCAGACGAGTCGTCGGGTTATTAACGTCACGCAGGCCAGAATGATAAACACGTTCCTCCAGTAGAGATGTAGACTCTACATTCCATATCTGAGGTTCACGCCGATAGAACCACGATGTCTTCTGTCATATGTGTGCGAACAAGGAGACACTATGAACATCAGATGTGACTAAATTCATAGCCTGCTTGTTTGTAACTTGACAGTAGGCACACAACACGCATCAACTAATGTTGAAAACTTTTTTTGTCGGTACCGTTTTTAAAACAGCCGTAATTTAGTCAAAACTGATCAAATTTCTGTTAAATTTTCAAATTGGTGTAGATATGGCTAAAGTTGGTGTGTGTACAATTTCAGACCAATCAAATCATTTTTCACCAAGTTTAAGTGTTCCCGTTTTCATCGGAACACGGTGTATATAGAACACGGCCTAAATAGTTTCTTTGTAAATTGTATTTGTAATAAAAAAAACTCTGGTTGCAGGAGGAGTATGAAGATTCTAGTGGCAATGTCGTCACGAAGAAGACTTTCGAAGATCTTCGCAGAGAAGGCCTGCTCTAAGCTCTAAGCTAATGATGGTCTATGTCCTTTACTGCAAGTTCAGTTTGGATGATACCAGTGGACTATAGGGGTGGATTCTATAGTCGTTCCTTTGTTCCCACCTTTACCTTTACCTTAGCTTAGGAGACAATTTAACAGTAGCCCATAACCGCCATTCAAATTAGCCTTTTGTTTAGTCCATTTAAAATAATACACGACGTCATTAAAGTATCGTGACGTCATAGATTTCAAGCAAAATAATTTGTGTTGTCACTGCATTCAAATTAACTCATTTCTTGTGGAGATTATTATTTATTTTTAAATATTTATAGACGTATTGCGCGTGTTTCAAATGGCAGTGAAGGGCTGCCGTTAAATTTCGTTCCTTTGCAAGAACTTTACTTAACCGGGTGTAAAGGTACGTCTATAGAATTCACTCTAAAACTGTAGGCTATAAAAGAATGACTTCCTTTGATGCTTTGAAGAACTAGGTCGTACTTAATGCTGTGGTGCGCTCTATAGTGTAGCATTATGGTCTCAGTCAATCTTGCCTCCGAAATAACATGTTCGAAACTAAATTATATCACTGGTGTTTTAACTGTAGATTGGTACTTTCATGTTAAAATCATGCAGGTCCGTAAGCAGCTCTTTATGAGGAACAAGTAGG
>JAQIWG010008750.1:0-11176 GCA_034695025.1 Chamaedrilus cognettii | reverse complement strand
CCGTATTTGTCCACTTTTACCTACCCCCCCCATTTTTGAGCATCCAAAATTTGAAAAAGCGTGTTGAGCATAATTGAACGGCGGGAAAATTGTCCTCGCTGCCCTCTTTTAGAGCTATTTCTTTGCTCTCCCCCTCCTGTTCCGCATTTATCCACTTTTGCAAGAAGTGTCGGAGGTCTTTTAAGCATGAACCCATAGACCTTCCTAGCATTAAGCACTGTAATATTTTGAAATTTAACAAAAAACCTATATGATTCAAAATTACGATTAGACCTGAATGAGTACAAATTACAATATTAAATACATTATGGTACTACGACGATTGGTCGATTCGCTGAAACTCATCCATCACACGTTGTCATAAAACAAGCATTCAGGGTTAGACATGCAGAGTTATTGGGTAAGGGATGGGCGCAAGATAGGGGTTTAGACGCACAGCAGGCTGCAGAAATATAATAAGCTGGCAAGCATTGAAGAAATGATCCTCCAGTATTTATAAAGCATCACCATGAATAAAAAAAGCTGCAAACATTGAAGCAATGAAAAACGACATCCAAATGTGAGAAAATTCTGGATCCCGTAAATTTCTCAACATTTCTTGTTTCAAGCTAAAATGAACACTTTTAATAAATTTACAATTTTCGTTGCATCAATATTGCTTTTAAAAACCTAATTTTGCTCAAATTACGCCATATAGTATAAGAGTGTAATATGCAAATCAAAATATAAATACATGAATGAATAAATAAAAGTTAAATGCATTTACAATTTAAAGGGTATATTTTGTGAGAATTTGCCATGATATGCAATGTTCACATAATATTTGAATTTTAAAATTTGTCATACAACATAGCCAACGCATAATTTCACAATTTTCTAAATACCTTGCCACAACTTTTGTCAATATTTGCGCCAATTTTCTAAGGTTTTGAGCAATGACCCACGCATATATTTAAATCATCACTAAGAACATTGCACAGTGCATTGAATGTGCAAACACAGAGTGCACTGTATCACTTCACACTCCTCACCAACACCACACTTGCGCTTGCTTCCTCTCTGATTTCCACATCGCTTGCGCTTGCGAGTCGTTGCGCCATTAGTTGAAGGGGTAGAGCGGCTCGTCTCATTGATCGACCGGTTAGAGCCAGTGGTCAAGGGCCGCTGGGTCGGTGTCACTATGGCAGCGGGCCGCTCGGCAGAATCCGGTCTACAACCGGCAATCTGCAATAGAAAGCAAATTTAAGAAAAATAAAACTTGAAACAGATCTGAGAAAGGTCTAAAGACTTAAACATTATAGGATTCATCAGCTAACAAAGCAACTCATATTGGCCATGGAGATGATGGCTAAGTGGCTAATGGCATCATAAATATATATGAGATTCATTCGCCATATTGGGAGGACACACAATCAACAACATCAATCAAAAAAATGAAAAATGAAAATAATCCATAGACAAATGTTGCTATAGTCACAGCCTGAGCATATTCAATCTCAATGAAACATAGCCTAATAGCATGCCATATTTAATCCCACAATAATAAAATATTCAAATATAATCAGCATTTTATGAATAATTTATGGGTTTTCTGACATCTAAATATTTGAAGGTTGTTATTATTATAACTCGATGAACGGCAAATAAAACCAGGACAAGATCCGCATAGGTAACACTAATTATCGCTCATCGACACGAGACTTATTAGGAAGTCAACCTTCAGTTTTAGCGCATCCGTTCGAAAACGCTTCAGGTCAAAGCGCACACCGTGCGCTAATGTCCGAAATATGTCAAGCCCGTCCATTTTTTACCCCACTTCTCGATTTCCGCCCAATCTCAACTATTAACACCTTTATTTTCCTTTTATATTATATGTTTACATCTCAGAAATATGCTGCGTGACCAGACAAAATTGTTCAAAGTACCCAAAAGCAGATTAATTCTGAAAGTTGGTCAAATACGTTGCCTAAAAAATTACGCGCATTCACGAACCAGACCCTTATCTAGCGTGAACGTAGGCATGTTTGAACAGGCATGTTTGTATTACTACATCTATCAATATTTTTAGCATAACTAACGTGCTTGGAAATGATTGAAACATACATTTTTTATCGTAGGGCCATGCATTTTTTTAAACATTTTGTACAATAAAAAATATAATTACATTAAATGATTCTGTAGGCCTATCAAAATCAACAATATACCAAAACGACTGATATTACACAACACTATTGTAAACGCTTGCAATCTTAGTCTTAGTTTCACTCAGTCAATCTTAGTTTAATTCACAACTAATATTAATATCTACGATTATTTATCATTCCCAGTTAAAGCTTAATATCGACCCATGCGGATCACAAGGTCGTAAGTGGACATTTTGGCTGAACTGAGTTTAAAACTTGCAGAGATTACCCAGGTCAAGCTGCACCTTCCAGTGCAACAACGTCGCAAAAATTATTTGTAAAGTGGTGTTATGCTGAAGAGTGGTGTCATGCTTAAGCGTCCGTTGGCCAATGCAAAGCGGATCACAAGGTCGCAAGCGTTACAGTAACAAATAAATCACATGATCCATCATACGACCTTGTGATCCATCATTCAGATACAAAATGGCGCACAGCAGGCCAGTAATGGCTGCGTTATAATGGATTTGTAGCCTGTAGGTGAAGAATTTGTTCATTTATGACCGTTTAGGCTTTAAATATCTATTATTATTTGTGTTCACGGTCAAGGGGTATGGTTGATCAATGCATTGAGCAATAACCCATGTGCTCTGTTCCGGCAGCACAACTAACCCACTAACTTTCAAAATTGAATTGCCAACATTTTGGTTCACTCAAACCGAGGAAAATCGTCGAGCAACCCAAAATTTCAAACTGCAGTTTAGCGCAAACTGCAGTTTGAGTAATATGCAATTTCCCATATTTTCAAATCGAGGTCGAGCAATCAGCAGTAAATAAGCTACAGTAGGTCAACAGAGCTAAATAATATAATTCTGACCTTTGACGTATAATACTAAAACAGTCATTTGCATACAGAAAACTGTGCGTTAAACATAGAACTCATATCATTAAACATCGCAGAAATCACTTGATCTTCTCTAGAAAAAATTCTGAAACCAGAAGTTAACAAATCTATAATTAAATTAATTGGTAGTAATTACACGTTCATGAACAATAATAAATCAAACACACTAAATATCAAATTTATTTTTTCCGATAGTTTAAAACGCAGTATATTTTCAAACAACATAAATGAAAAATTGAATGAAAAGGCAGATTCAAATACTCAGAAAAGTTGGCACAAATCCAATTGCACAATCACTTTATGCATCCCACAATGCAGCGCAAGTCTAAATTTAAACCTGATCCAAATGGCAATTTACTGAACAGCAGGCTAAAGGTCGACAAGCAGACAATCATATCAAATCAATTCACTATGCTGTAAAACATGAAATTTTCGCATGCGTGTAATTTCGGTATTTTTCGCAAATTTGGTCAATTCGCCAAAATTGCATGGAGCAAAATAAAGCTGCAGAAGATATATAGTGGACAGAAGATATATGGTGGACAGAAGATATATGGTGGACAGTCCTGAAAAATGCAAAAATTAAGTGCAGCAAAATTTCATGTTTTACAGAATCAACCAATCAAATCGCTATACAAGTGGAATTCGCACAGTAGCCACTGTTCGCACTAGCCACTGTTCGCACTAGCCACTGTTTGCACTAGCCACTGTCGCGATATATTGACATATACGCATCCAATCTTTGACATGTTGAACCATGTTTACATGTTGAACCAATAAAACAAGAGAAAATTTACCTATTTTTTCCCAGCCCGCCGCTGACTTGCAGCAGGTGGTCAACAGATCGGTACCGGTCCGCGGATCACCACTTTGACAAGAACTGCCCTCTATAGTCTAATATCATACTTCTTTTCACACAAAACGCATTTGGTACAATTGCAATAGATTTGTAACTCTGGACACTATAACTCATGGGCACTTCACAAAATATCATTGCAGTAAAACAGCTGGAAACAAATAACAGAAAAAGCGAGCTGCTAATACTAGTGAAATACAAAGTGTCGATTTCATAGTCGTTCCTTTACACCCGGCTAAGCAAAGTTCTTGCTAGGGAACGGTATTTAATGGCAGCCCTTCACTGCCATTCGAAAAAACTCGCAATAATATTTATCAATAAAAAATAAAAGAAAAAATTTCACAAGAAATGAGATTAATTTGAATTCAGGTTAAACAGAAAGTTCTTTTGCTCGAAATCTATGACAAATTTTGCTCGAAATCTTAATTTAATGACCTGGTATATCAATTCAAATGGACTAAACAAAGAGTTATTTTGAATGGCAGTTGAGAGCTGCCGTAAAATTGTCTCATAAGCTAAGGTAAAGGTAAAGGTGGGAACAAAGGAACGACTATGAAATGGACACTAAATTTGAACTAAACAAAGACAGTGCTCAATAAACTAAAACAAGGAAAAAATATATAAAATTATCAAGCTTTAAATAATGAAATCACTGAAAACAAAAAGAAGTTCTTACCAAATCAGAAAAATCCACGTAACACATATCAGTTGGAGACTGTGCTCCATAACAACAAAAAACACCAAGCATAATCATTATGCCATACAGTACCGGTAGTCATATAAATGACCAATGTCACAATTGAGCACAAACTTCAATAACAATTCAAACAGCTGACAACAAAAGCTGAAAAAGGGAACAGCTGAAATACCAGACAATACTAGATTTGAACCAAACAATAATCAATCAATAAGTAAAGTTACTATATAATATTTATTCGTACAGCAATCACCAGGATCAGCAGGACCAATCTTCTATTAACAAATAACTAAATCAATGTTTAGGAATTAAACGCACATTACACGACAATAGTAAGGTCACTTAGTAGCTAAATTTTAAAATCATATGACATTAATATTTAATGTAAATTCTTAAACACTAGCTTATTATAGCAACCATTTCAATATGTTCTGTAAAACGTGAAATTTTCGCGTGCATGTAATTTTAGCAAATTTTGCAAATCGGCAAAACTTGAGAAAATTGCATGCAGCAAAATAAAGTTGCAGAAGCTTATATAAAGGACAGTCCTCAAAAATGCAAAAATTAAGTGCAGCAAAAATTTTATGTTTTACAGTATATTGTACGCTGTAATAATCTACAATCTTTATAATATCTTCAAATATTTTAACTCAGCAATTAGGGATTTCAGACATGATGCTTTTCAGCCCTCCATCCTGGTAGAAAAGGGTGCAGTCCACTTTTAATCTAGTTCCTGTCGCCTACCCTCTTACTCTCTAATGAAAGAGTTCAATCTTTATCCTACATGCTTTTCTTCTCATGAGAAGCACCCCTTTAAACAGAAGAAATAGAAGAGATTCGTAGCCCAGAGCTCCTTGGGTGTATCTTAAAAGTTACATAAGGAAGGAGATGTAGTTTATTTCTGGACTCTGAAGCGCTGAACTACACAGTAGTGGTCATTGTTGTTTTGATTTTGAACAAAAGATTAAACAATTTACATCCCTACATCATCACCTAATCAGAAAGACCTTGCTCCCCTCTTTAATTTCTTACTGGGGAGTTTAGTCCTCCTCCCACCCCTCCTCCCCCTCCTCTTCATCCTCCTGGGCCTCAAATGCTCGACGCCTCATCTCCAGAATAGTCTGTACGTCAAACAGCCCCCCGCCCACCGGTCCCCCCGCTGGCTGCTTGACTCCTGTGGCGCCCCCTGATCCTTCTGTCACCTTGCGCAGCTGCAGGCCTGCAGCGACAGAGAGAGATACAGAGAATAGGGCAGACAAACAGACACACAGACAAACAAATGATGGTAGGTTTTGAAAACAACACTAACACACAGCAATCACTGACAAAAGATTTCAAGAAACCCAACAATCAAATGGTAAATAAATGCAAATGCAGCAAAACTAACACGCACACAGACAAATAAAAAAACAAACCAAAAATACTAATACACTCGCACACAAACAAAAAATAAAAAACTCACAGAGACAACCAAGCCAAAAAACAAAAAACACAAAGCAAAAAGCACATAGACAAACGCCTGACAGACCTGTCCTGATGGATGCGAGCAAATCACTCCTCGACTCTCTCTTCTTAGTCACCCCTGCCCCCCCCCAGCTGCCCTCCCCTCCTTCTCCTTCCGTTCTCTCCGCTCTCCTCAGAGCAAACCCTGTCTCTAGACCAACAGGAGGTGGCGGAGGTGGCGGGGGCGCCGGGGGAGGTGCAGGGGTCCCCTGACCAGGAGGCAGCGGGGGCGGGGGGCAATATCCCCCCATGTGTTCCGCATCCTCTGATATCGCAGCGGGAGGTGGCGGGGGTGGCGGGGGCAGCCAGGCTGTGCTGCGATCAAACTCTGTCACCATGTAGATGCTCTTTTCGTTCCCGCGCGCCTTGTGCAAACCCCTCAGGACTGGCCCGGCGGGGGGCGGGGGGACGGGTGGGGATGGGGGAAGGGGATTGACCTCAATGCTCTGCGCAGAAGTGTCGGGAATGGAGCGCACATCATCACTTATATCCGATCTCCTGCTCGCAGGGCTAGATGATCCCTTCTCACCCTCACTCAAACGTTCTAGACCCTCACTCGACCTCTCTTGACTGTTGTTCACCCTTTCTTGACCTTTATTTTTTGCATCTACGCTTTTGTTTGACCCCCGATGAGCCTGGTTTGACCCTATGCCTGTCACTGGTTTGGGTTTTGGTCGGGGGCCGGCGCCATGTTCGTCGGCAAGGGTTTTCTGTGCCATCTGAGCAATGCGGCTTTCTGGCAGGCGGATAGCGGCCGCATCCGGTTTCGCCTATCAGAAACAGAACCAATCAGCTATTGAATTAATCATTAATGTAATACGTAATAAGTCTTCTTTAATTAAATGTTTTTTTTGGAATTAATAATAATTCTTTTCTCTTTTTCTTTTTCTTATTCAAACAACTCAACACACGGAATACAATTTCACAAGGCACATCTGCCGGTATTTGACGTTTTCTTCGTAAACCGTTTTCCGTAAAACAATTCTTCGTAAACAATTATTCGTTAACAATTATTCGTAAAATACAATTATTCGTAAATACAATTCTTTGTAAGGGGCCATTGCATAAGGGTTAGGGTTAGGGTGTTTACGAAGAATTGTTTTACAAAGAATTGACTTTACGAAAAATTGTTTACTAAGAATTGTTTACGAAGAATTGTTTTACGAAGAATTTTCCTAAAATCGCATCTACCGTAGACTAAGCATAATATTGTGCAGTTCTACAACAACCAAAAATGTGTTACAAAAAGCATCAGTTAAAATTTAAATAAGGATCAAAATTTGAACATTCGCACAAGAAATAGGCATACATTCAAATTTCTGTGCCCTCAAAGATATCATAATCAAATTGAATGTCATCAGAGCTATTTAGAATAAATTTAACCATTCAGGAATTTCTTATGTACTGAATTGCAAGAACTAAACCAACTCAAATACTTCAGCACTTCAAATACTCAGCCGAAGCTCCTATTCAATGACCTGATTTACCTTGGGTTTCTTTCTCATTGGCTGTTTGCGCTCAACTTCCTGAACAATCTGATTCTTCCACAGCTCAAAGAAATAGTCTGGATTTGAGTAGAGCTTCAGGCAGTCCTTGCCATCTTGCCTGCAATATAGCGTAATAGAACAGGCAATTAAAAAATATTATAACACAATGAAAACCATGCATGCATTCAAAACTCTATAGACCAAATATGGTAAGCTTGCATGTAAAAATTCATTACACTTAAGTCTTATATGCAAAGCTATAATTGGTTTATTATTATAAAAGTGATGATGTTCAGTCATTACAAAAAATATCTCTCATATTGCGATGGTTTCTGTTTAAATTAGAGACGCTAAAAACCACTGCAATGTTAACTAGATCCAATACTATAAATAAAAGCTTACTAATTTCATGCCTAAAAATTTCAGGTTTTGTTGCATAAATTAGAAAAAGCACTGCTTGACAGTCTACTTTCTCCAAATGCTGTGCACTCACAATTTGCTAATTCCGATTCAGCAAAAACCAGAAGACCTGCAAGGATTAAGTCGATCAAGAGGAGGGATTGGCTCAGCCGCATTGAACACCGCTTCCATGACAGCAGGCATAGGGGCGATGAGCACACCTCTGATCCTTGAACTCTTGAACGGCTTGCCAAGATCATCCAGGGTCACTGCAGAGCAAAAAGTAAGTACGATACTCTATTACTTCATGACGTGTTTTCAGGCCTAGAAATAGGTTGTGTCACATCATAGTTGGCGATGCAATTTGAGGCCGATTGCAATACAATTTAGGCTCAAAGTGCATTGTAATAATTCCGATTGACTGTCAGGAAGTAATTTATTGTTTGACAGTACTGTATTAATAAAATGTCTAAAAGACTTGTACTTACCCTCCTCGGTCACGGCATTGAATGTCGCAGCAGTCTCCGTAAGGCGCGCCACCCTGCCCCCCAGTGCTTCTGTACGCGCTGCAATCTTGCACGCCTCTTCACAGACCTCCTCAAATATTTGACGGGAAATCAAGGCAAGGGAGGAAAGTTGACGAAGCAGGGAGACGCAAACGTTGTTGGAGGCGTCAGTGAGGCAACCGATCGGGGGGTCATTTGCACCGTAGAGCCTCACCGGCTCCACCCTGCAGCGGCTCATCGGCATGCTGCGGCATCCAACAATATTGCTGAATTATTGTGTTTAACTATCAAGCGTCATAAATGTAATAAAATTGTATAATGCAATGACAGTAAATGGAACTTGTATTGTTGCTGCCCGATGCGCTTTTATACAAGAATTTGTAATTTCTTTCAATTATTGGATAAAATCCATTCTAATTTAGCTAAAATCAAACCTAAAAGCCAGCAAAATTGTTTAAATTTAACAAATTTAAAAACACAAAATTATTCAAACACGTCAGCCCCCGGTTCAAGCATTCAAATTTGGAGTCCTGCATGATAATAATTATAGGATAAGCCATACTGATGAATTTATGATATTGATTGATGTAGTGCATTAATGAAACAGCAACAGCATCACTGTGATATAACATCTTCTTTCAGGGATCACCTATCAATGTTCGCTGAACGTAAAAAAGTTAAACCCCTCCCCTTTCGGTAAAATTCCTAACATAAACGAGCTTAATTGAATATTTTATACTAACATCCTGGTTGTCTATGGCGCTTTCTCTACCGGAAGTAGCAAGAGATCAAATTTAATAGCGCACTGCAATTATAAACTATGAAGATCGGGTTAGGTTATATTTACACTCACTGTTAGTTATGCAGCAAAACGGATTGTTTTAAACCCAACCCCAACCTCATCTCCAACCCTAAACTTGCCAAAAATTTGATCCTTAAGCTAACCATAAACCCAACCCTAAATTCATTTCAACCCCCTTCCCTTAAGCACCAATACTTTAAAATACGCAATTTCAGCACATTTTCTCGACATTTGTCCGATTTCTCTCCTTGCTTAATTTTGTAGCATAATTTTTGCTGCGTTTCTAGCCGTAACTCCTCTCTGCTAGGCTGTGAGTGGCTGAAAAAAATTAGTTTGCAGACAGACTACACTTTTTAGAATTGATTATTTTAATACGTAAACAAACTAAATATAAAAACGTTGCACTATTATTAATTTTAAATAAAGACGTAGCGCTGGATCAAATAACTATTTAACATCAAAATCCCGTTCTTCCTCTTACCCTCCTCTTACCTCCTCATCCACCTCGGACGTCCTGGGGCGGTAAGAAAGTCCCTGTGGGATCTCTTACCGCCCCCAGAGGCCCCTGCGGGGCCCACTGACCACCGTAGAGGCCCTTCTAGGTATACATGTAGTAGGCCTACTACCATTATAGCCTTCATTGTTAGGCCTACCTACTGCAGTGTAGGCTACAGCCGCGTAGCTGTAGCCGACGGTAGGTTGCCTGCCTCTCTTATAATTTAATGAAAGGTTTCGAGTGGAAACACTGAATGGGTCATTTGAAGTCTACGGTGTTACGATTGAATTGGAGTTGAGTTAACGATCGACAAGTTAGATTCACATTCATATTTACATTCAGAATAACATTATAATGTCAAAACAGACAGATAACAGCAAAAATGTTGAATATCAATGTGAATCTAACTTGTCAAACGTTAACTCCCCACTCAATAGTAACACCGTGGACTTCAAATGACCCAATGGCGGAATAAAAATTATTCAATGAGAAATTAGCTTTAATTATTTTCGTCAAATATTTAGACTACGGAGCTAATTTGAGGGCGAAAAGTTGTCAGCTGGCATCGTTAGTTCGACGGGGACTGAAAGGGGAGGAGTCGCGTGGAGATGCGGCGGAGTGGTGCCGGGTCATGCACGTGTTGCACGACATCTGGGTTGGCGCGCTTTTGGTGATACAGGGGAAGTATAGTGTGTGTGCGGTTTGTTGACATCTAGACATTGGTTAGGTAGCTGGAGGGGGCCTGAGAGATGGTGGACAGATGTGGCTATTGTTGGAAAGTGGTTAAAGGGGGACAAGAAGCGGTGCAGTGCGACTGGTGTGATCGCTGGAGTCACACTGAATGCTGTAAATTGACAAATAAATTGTATAAGGAGATGAAAACAAGTAGCCAGAATGCTAAATGGTTTTGTGAAATGTGTGGAAAAAAGGTGGAAGGAGTGGCACAAGAAATTAAAAAATTGAACGATAGGATAGATGACATTGAAGAAGAAAGCGAAAAGAAAGAAAGTATTATGCAAAAAGAGCTAGAAAACATGAGAAAGGAAATGGAGCAGTTGAGGCAGATGGTAGCTCGTATGAAGGACACGGAGGAGGTTCAGTTGAAAAATGTGAGAAAGAAGGGGGAAGCAGAGATGATGAAAATGAAGAAGAAAATGGAGCAAATCAGGAATGAGATAGTTGTTAAGAAGGAAGTGGAAGATGTTAAGAAGGTCGTTGAGGAGATACAGAAAGAAGGGGTGGCGAAGGCAGAACTGGTTCATGAAGTAAACAAGACATTTGTAGAGATCATGAAAAGTCAGAATGAGCAGGAAAAAATGAAGAAACGACAAAAAGTAGAGTGATAGAACGAGAAATGCATATGAAGATGGTAGAGGTAATGGAAAGGGAAAAGAGAAAGTTGAATG
>JAQIWG010008749.1:0-11176 GCA_034695025.1 Chamaedrilus cognettii | reverse complement strand
TGCACACTGTACATACGCCCACTATAACCTACGTGCACACTGTACATACGCCCACTATAACCTACGTGCACACTGTAACCTACGTGCACACTGTACATACGCCCACTATAACCTACGTGCACACTGTACATACGCCCACTATAACCTACGTGCACACTGTACATACGCCGAAAAGCCTTGTTACATGTAAATTACAATAACTATTAGAATTATATTGGATGGATTTATACGTGGCCTATCTGCATCCATTCTACAAAATTTGTGTTCACTTCCAGCAGATTCTTTAGCCAATTAGTGCGTATGGGGGGTTCACTGTTTTGTTGCGGGTTATCGGTTTCTCTGTAACCTCTCGCTCTGTTCAGCCTCGATGCTTCGATTTAAATGCAGATCTATGTCCGCGTGCTGTTGATCGCTGATCAGGGTTCGTGGCGCCGCCGCCGGATATGAATTAATTGGCCTTCTTTATCTGTTGTCATTGACGATCCAATCAGATCTGCTGTACTAGTAGACCAAGCTTCGTGAACAAAAAAGAAACTTAAAGTAGACACGTTATTTCTTGGTCTGACCAGAGCAGTCGCGTCGCCGTAAATTTCCGAGGCATATTGTAGCCAACATTGGCTTATCAGAAGTATCGTTTCGATTTCTGTGCTTTTAACTCTTAGCCAGTCTGAGGCCCAGCGCTATCTTTATCCTGTGATGGCATAGTTATTTTGCTCTGAGTTATGAAGATTCACGTTAAGCTATAGGGCCTATCCGACATGATACTGTATCGTGTTGGATAGCAACGATAAGATAAGCAGTGGCGTCGAGTCTGCAGGGCATCACGGCCAGGGTGGACATCAATAATAATCTGGAGAAAAAATTGAATTTGAAAGAAATAGTTTTCAGAATGACCCGGGGATTTAAAAAATATTTCTTGACATAGTAACTTTAGTACAAAATATCCGTCCCTACCCCCCCCCCGCCACTTTTAAGGTCACTATGATGAGATTAGTCCTAGCTAGACAGATGAATACTATTAGGGTTAGCCCCAGCCCTCTAGGGCGAACGTGATTAACATCCGTACCCACCACTGCGAGTTAACCTCAAGTTGGTCAATCCGCGAGTTGAGAGTGACCGTTGCAATCTCCTACGCCTAGCGTGACGTCACTCAATCCGCCGATTGAGTCAACTAGAGGTTAACTCGCAATGGTGGGTACGGGTATAACTCTCTCCCAGCCCATTAATCGTCAACTTAGGGTATAGACGCAATCTGGTGTCGGTGACGCTAAGCCTCGACGTGTTCATGAATTAGCGCCCAGACGTGTCATTCGCCTGCAGAGCTGGTGCATGTTGTTGTCAGCTGTGAAGTTGGACCTCGATGGACAAGTTTATCAGACGTATTCCTAGTACGCCAAAATTGATACATGTAGTTAGATGCAAATTGTGCGCCTAATATGAAACGGGCAGGAGTAGCGATGTAGCATCACGCCGGTATTCATTGTCATTGAAGTTTTTGTACGGTAATTTATTTAAATTTTTTCACTGTATTTTGGTGTGATGACTAGCCTCCCCCTTTTGTGGTGAATAACCTATTCATTAGGCCTACGCGTGAAAATCGAATATAGTGGCGTAGGCCTACGCGGATTTTAGATTCTGATCGGTTGCACTACGCATGTTTAAGAAGGAGCAGGCGTATCGCTGCGCATGTTTTACAGAGGGTCAACTTAATCCCATCAATAACACCCGTTAGCCTACATGGGAAAAGTTCAAACGCCCGGTACACGTGAGGAGCTCTATGAAATAAAATGAGGCAGATAAATTTTGCGCGGAAGACCGCAGTCGTTCAGGTTTTTTGCTGCCACGCTTGGAGTGCGGCTTGCAATGACAGTTTTGATCAGTTCTGAGTGCTGACAGAGGGAAGTTTACCCGGACGCTACAGCATCCAGTTTGAGGCTGTAGAGGCAGCATCATGAACTACTTGTGCATGTAGCTGTTTTCAAGTGACGTGAAGGGGGCCTACAGTTGCTCATGGCCAGCGATCAGGGCGTTAGGGAAATGTCACACGATGCATAACAATGGCGTGCTGCAGTGTAGGCCTACAGTTGTGCACGAAATGTGCAGCTGTGAATGAAAATGTGCATCTTAAATGTGAAATTTTGCATTGCGGTTATAGGAAGTTGACGCAGCTGAAAAAACCTAGAAAAAAGGCAAAAATGTGTTCATGTACAGTTGTAATTATGGATTTTGGTGCTAGTCGTAGTTCCAGGCTCGCACTATTAACAGTGGTCTCAGACGTCATATTGCACCAATAGGAAACTGCGCTGCGGCATATATGTATGATGACGTCATATTGCACCAATAGGACGCAGCGCTGCGTCAGGATGGGAGTGATGACGTCATGTTGCGTCAATAGGTGTTGTGATGACGTCATGTTGCACCAATAGGAAGCTGCGCTGCGGCAGGATCTCGGTGCACAAGCACCTCGTCGCATCGTTCATTGCTCGGTCGCTGACGCTCGTCGTGCAGCTCGAGCCCTTCGTGTCTGACACCGGGGGGCGTTCCTACCGAGACATAGTGAGTCTCTCTCTCTCTGTCAGTCTGCCTGTCAGTGTGTCTGTATATCTGTTTGTCTCTCTGTGTGATGTCTGTGTGCAGCTGTGCATGAAAAGTTTGTAATTAAAATACAAACAGCGAGCTAACGTCACAATGCTAATGACTGCAGCCTACACCACTGACAGCCGACGCGTGGCGCAGCAGTCAATGGAACTGTGACGTCACGCTTGTAGTTTGGTTATTGCAAACTCTTCCAGCAAGCAAGCAATCATGCAACAAGATGCACGAAAGCGTTGGATTAGATTCTCACGTGTGTCTAATCAGAGCTAAACGCTACCCTGCCTGATGCCTATAGATTCCAGGCCTGAAAATTTGTGGCAAGGCATTTGAACCACTTACCTCTCCCTCGTTCTCAGCTCCAGGTTTTTAGCGAATTATTATGGCGACAGCTGGAACTGGATTCATATATTATTAATTAAGATAAATGTAGCTACGCGAGATAAGCCTCAACACAAGGGGCTGCAGGAGAAGATGCCACGTGCACTATACCGCGCCCACTTTAGAATTCAACTTGCCAACCTTGAATATGGTTAACCAAAAGCTAACCATACCGCAGCCCTAACGCCGCCCCAACCCTAGCTGGATAACCATACCGCAGTGCTAACACTAACGCAGAGCAAAATTCAATCACGTTTGACGATCAGGTGTCACGGTTGCGTTCTGCAGGGGTGGTGGGCGTGGTATGTGCACGGGGCTGGCTACTCCTGCAGCCGCTTTTCTTCCACGGATTGATCTGCTTAAATATTTACTGTTGAGATTTCAGCTTCGCCGCACGAGAACTGATTTGTCAGAATTACGCGTGCAATATTGATTCCGGCGACTAACGGCGTTTTGCGATGTGAATCGGACCGGGAGAGTGAGATAGCGCGAGATTTATTCGTTAATATCTTATAACTTATCGAGTTGCGCATTCTAGCACTTTGCTGTCGTTCTTCATTTCGTGCAAAACATTGTAGGACGATAAATGGGACCGTGATTGCTGCTGAATTCGATAAATTGAAGCAAGTCGATTAAACGGTAAAATGCACTTGTAGATTTACGAGCTAAATCTGGCGGGAAGCGTTTGTTGACTGTGAACGATTGAAACAAAAACTTGAGGACGCAGCCTAAGCAGGCCTAAGCTCTGTTGTATAATAGGAATCTGGAGTGGATCATGTTGTCAAGTGGGTCAAGTCCAGCAATGCAATCAACGGCAAGGCGGATGTCGATGGGATTAGAGTTTTTGTTTGCGATGCAATGTACGTCGTTCTACATGCAGTAATGATGTCATTGTGGAGTTCTGTTGGCAGACTTCTACAGCGGCGACCGATGGCAATTAGACCGTTGTTGCGGGATGCGTGAAAATAAACGTAATTCGGAATTTGATTATTTATACCTGTAGGCTGTAGGGCCTAGGCTAAGCATTATGAAATCCTCAAATGCTCCATTATACCTCACAGCGGAACCCACGTGTTCAATTGTTCATGTGGACCTACGTATCTAAATAATTGATCTCTCTATGAGAACTGGGTGATTTTTCCCATTAGGCTGCTTTGAAAATGTTGATGCTGTGCCCAACAGGCTATTTCTGGGGTGGTAGAACTGCAATAGAACCCCACGAATTCCAAATTTAAGGGCGCTTTCAAAAATGAATACGAGTGATGGAACTGAACACGAGGTCCACATTCTACAACGTCACACGCTAGCAATGCAGGGCATGTCAGGCGGGTGTATGCTGATACCCTGTAACATTACATGCTAAGCCTACTACCCTATTATTGCACCCCTGCAGGCCGTGGGACAAAGAATTGGCTTGCAGCCCAGAGCTCCCCGGGCGAGTCGTATTAAAAGGCGACTAAAGAAGGAGGAGCGGTTCTGTGCTGGCTCTCTCTTCCACAGAATCAGACTGTATAGTCTTTGTGCTACACACATGTATATTGTCGTTGTGCTACACACATGTATATTGTCGTTGTGCTACACACATGTATATTGTTTTTGTGCTAAACTACACAAAATTATTATTGCACAGTCTCATAGGCGGTAGGCCTACATATACAATTTTATTTATACGTGGTGCACCAAAACATAGTTGCCTTTCAGCCGTGGCTATGTCAAACCCTGGTCGTGCTGACGTACTACACGGTGCTCTGCAACATTGCTTGGATGTTCGTGGAGGGGTTGTTTCTGCATCACCGTGTAGCAGTGTCCGTCTTCAAGACGCGCCCGCCGCTCAGAGCCTTCTGCTGCATCGGCTGGGGTGGGTGAGGATTGGGCTGGGGTGGGTGAGGATTGGGCTGGGGTGGGTGAGGATTGGGCTGGGGTGGGTGAGGGCTGGGCTGGGGTGGGTGAGGGCTGGGCTGGGGTGAGTGAGGGCTGGGCTGGGCTGGGGCGGGTGAGGGCTGGGCTGGGATGGGTGAGGTGGGTCGTGGGACAGTAACCAAATACGGTTGGGGTACTTGTATGTTGCATTTATATGACGCACCAAAAATATGTAAACGGAGATAGAGAAAACACCGTTTGCTTGAATCGTAGGTGCGGAGGAAGTGCAACAGACTACCTGTACATGTACATGTACATACAGAAAGCGGTTTTAAGGCAGTGCTTTGTTAGCCACGACACATCTCAAGGGCTTAGTATTACTCATGAACTAGGGCGTGGAATCAAAGCGAAATATTTCAGTTAGATCTAATGTAAAAATGTGAATTGAAATATTTGCACATTCTTAAACACAAATTTTATACATACATTTATTAGCTGAAATTAGTACCTTTAAAGCACGTACATAAAAATATGAAAAAATACGTGAAAGTACAGAACAATACGTAAAATACATAGAAATACGTAAAGCCTTTGTTTTATACGTAATACTTTCTTGCTACATCGAAAACCAGAAATAAAATGGTAGATTGTGTTCTACAGTAGCGCACTTTATTGGGTATAAGGATCAATGTTGGAACTTGAAAGCGATGCTCTACAAACTACATTATATCGTAATAAAAATAACAGCCGCGAATTATCGAATTAACGTCCGTGCCTACTTCGCAGGCGTGCCGGCGCTGATCGTGCTCGTGTGGGGGGCGTGCATCCTGTTCAGGGAGCGCCTCTTCTCCTCCTCCTACCTGCTGCGAGAGGGGGTCAACGGGAGCGGGGGGGAAGCCGTGGTGGAGGAGATCTGCTGGAACGGGTCCTGGAATCTGCACCAGCTCAAGTGGATCATCATCGTCCCCGTCCTGCTGGCTCTCACTGTCCGTAGTTTCTATCCGCTTTGAATCTATGATTTGATGGAAAGCTTTAATTTAGTTAACGTTAGTTTTTTGTGGTAGATTTTGGTGTAGGGAGTGGCTTAATTGGGGCCGCAGACTGGGGGTGGGGGTTCGGGGGTTCAAGCTTTCCCCAAAAGGTGAGAAAAAAATTTGGCATGGTGTGATTTATTAGCGGATTACACGATAAAAATTAAGTTAGTTAGCAGTATGAATTATTCAAATTCCAAAATTGCCTCTGAATCATTTGAACCCCTCCAAAAGAGTTAAAAACCTCCTTCAAATATCTAAAAACCCCCTCTAGGATTGTCAGAAAGGGATGGGCACTGGTAATTATGGTCTCAAAAATCTCCGTTGGCACTTCCCTTTCTCCTTAGTTTCAGAAATTGGAAAAAGTGGATCTCGTTTCTGTGCTAACGGCTGTTGGAATATTCTTTGTCTCGATGGCATGGGAAAGTTTGTGTGCTTATTTCTGTTGTTTGTCATATTTCATTATCATTGTTGGTCTAGAAAAATTTTAATGAGGCGATTGACAAAATTTTTATAGCTTAATCTTTAATCCCTCATTGGTTTCGCTGCATTATAATGAAGGAAAAGAGGAAAAACGCTTAAAATAGCGCCATCTTGCTAATGCATTTTAACTCAAATATCCGATACGGGTTAATTCTTGTACACTTCAAACACCTTTTTTCACAAACCTTGTATTCCTTAACTATATAAGCAACTCGCTAGAAATGCTTCTAGAGATGACCCAGGGATGCAAAGTCTCAAAGTCTCAAAGCCTCAAAGTCTCAAAGCCTCAAAGCTGCAAAGCCGCAAAGGAGCAAAGCTGCTGAGCCGCAAAGCCTCAAAGCCGCAAAGCTGCAAAATGCATTTTAACAAAAATGTTCAACTAGGAGTTAATGAATAATTATTAAGGCTTATACATCAGAACTAGATTACATTTTTCAAGTCTGAGATGATGCTAGTCTAGTTCTTGTTTATCAGTGAAATGAGTGTTTTCCGACGATATTTATAGATGAATTTCATCTTTCTCATCAACGTCATTCGAGTGATCGTTACCAAGCTTCAGCGGCACCAGAGCACGGAACTGAGCCGAGTCAAGTAGGTTTGCCTCGCTAACACACATGCACATAGCTATTATCTGTAATGGCCAGTGGCCGCGCAAACTTACTTATTTGGTAAGCGATGAAGTCAGTGGAGAGATTTTTAAAATTCAGTGGGAGCATATTGCAACAAATTTTCTTGTACCCATTATCAGTACTGCAGCAGATTCCTTTTGCGCAGATAAATTTTACGGGGGGAGCTCAGAACACGGATGAGTCTATTCCCTAATCTACATGTACGGTGTATAATTATGACCTAAAATTGACCTTATAAAATTAAATCTTTGCTGTGTTATAAATCCAATTGAAACGAGATAATACTAGTAGACAATTTTTGATGATCATAGGAGAGAGCCGGACATTATTCGCATAGACTGACAATCGGCAGTCTATGCTGGAGTCGTTGCGTGTATGTGGGCAGCAGTCCATGCTACAGTCATGTATTTAGGCAGCAGTCTATGATACAGTCATGTGTATGTAGAGAGCGGTCTATTCTACAGTCCTGTCTGTAGGCAGCAGTCTATGCTACAGTCGAGTATGTAGGTAGCAGTCCATGCTGCAGTCATGTATGTAGGTAGCAGTCCAACCTGCAGTCATGTATGTAGGTAGCAGTCCATGCTACAGTCATGTATGTAGGTAGCAGTCTATGCTACAGTCCTATCTGTAGGAAGGCAGCGCGCGCTGCAGCCGTGCTATTTCCACTGCTCGGTATCACGAACGCTCTGTACACCATGGACCCTGGAGATACCGCCGTCTATCGAATCACCAACGCGCTTCTCCAGTCCACGCAGGCAAGCTTCATTGACTACAAGTGATTTCACCCCCTGCAAGCCGGGGAACAAAGAATTTGCTTGCAACCAGAGCGTCCTGGCGAGTCGCATAAGGGGACTAAAGATGAGGGTGCGGTCCTCTGCGTGGCCCTTTGCACAGAACCGGACTGTAGGCTAAGTCTTTGTTACTGCTCACGGTCCTTAAATTCTTAAGACCAACAAATCATCGTGTCTCAGCTCCTGACGGTCCCGCGGGCACACCTTGCTCCGTACCGCGGAGTTGCCTTGACCCTGAGCGCGACGGTCAGGGCTCGCGACCCGTTCCTGATCATGCGGTCAGCGCCGCACTCCCGCCGATGAGCGTAGTAGTCCCCCACAAACTTGATGAAGTCTGGCAGCGTCAGCGCTCTCAGATCAGCGGCGCAGAGACACTGGAGGTAGAGCGCGAACTGTACGGGACAGACTCCGAGCTGAGCGGAGCGGCATTGAGATCTGCCGGACCGATACGCGCAGAGGGAATAGAACCTGAGCATCGCTCTGAGCTGTTTATCGTAGACCTCCGTCTACTGCGTGAATATCAGGATGGGAAATGTCCTCTCGGCGAACGATTTATTGCAGACTGACTGCTTTGACACCTCAATGATCTTCTTACAAGTCTGCACCGTAGCCCTGTTACAGTAGTCATGCCTAGTCGTGTAGTAGAGATTGGGGAGATACGCCTCGGCGATGAACCACGAGATATTCACTGTCGGACTGCAGCCTGGCCAGCGTTGAAAGTGAGTGATTTTGCACACTGTACTTGTAATTAATAACGATGTTGTGTAGCCTCTGTCTATGACAGGCAGGCTGGCGTAACGTGCGTTTGGTACTGCAAGCCTATCGGCATGCAGTCCAGGCTCCACAGGCGCCTGCAGACAGAGTACAGACGATTTAAACTATGTTGCATATTTGGTAGTCTGAGATCCCTGCCAGACAATGCATAAAGGCATGCGCATACTGCCCAGCTGCATGCACGAACTGCGTGCAGCAGTGCATGCAATATAGCCATGCATCAAAATGCATGCTTTATTTTCAATCATGTGTGAGCCACAGAATGATATCAATTCCTAATGTAGCGTAAGCCTATGTCTGCGGCTGCTTTATGCTGCATCTACTTTGTACATTGCGCGCGTATATATTGACTTTATATTTCGCAGTTAATAATGAGACCTGGCATGATCTCGTTAAACGATTCTTTTGTCGTTGACAGGGAATATTCGTCGCCGTTATCTACTGCTTCCTGAACGACGAGGTTGGCTACTAACAAAGCTCGAAGTTGAGTATATACGTAAGCCTAGAATGGTACAATGATTGCGAATGTCCAGTATACCGAAGTTTCGCATGTACTGGAACCGTCTTGTGCTATACATGTACCACTAGTCTATTGACTACAGAATTAAATTGCCGCGAAATGGTTCGATTTTGTTTTATTCTCTATCAATGCCGCAAAGCGAAGACCTAAAAATAACATATCGCTGATTGATAATCCACAATTAAATCGTTCAAACATGGCAGAGCGAATTTCTGATTCGAGGCGATCCAACAACAATGATTAAACGAAACACAGGGCACCAGGGTCAAACCAGGGTCATTTGACACCAGGGTCAAGTGACTAAACGAAATCTATTTTAAATTCTAATATATATTTTAGGCTGACGACTGGTGCTCAGGTGCGGGCTGTGGTGGTCAATCGGTGGAGCAGCTACCGCTCCAGGGCCAGCGACGTCACGGGGGGGACTCTGATGCGGGGGAACACGGGGAGGGGTGGGGGGGCGAGTCGAACCTCCACCACTCGCTTCTCCGTCCGACAACTAGTCAGCTCCTTCGAACTCGTGAGCACAGGGATAAGTTTAGTAGGAGTAGTACTTAAAAAATGACGTTTTTTGAAACTCTACTCTGATTTAGAAATGGGTAGGAGTAGCATTACTCATAGAAATGGACGATGGTGGAGTAGGCTTACTCTAGGCCTACTCCTTTTTTAAAAGGCATAGGAGTGCATTACTCTTGTTTTATAAGAAGCAGGCGTAACGCTACTCCTATTTTGTGAGGGTTAAACTGAACTCTGCGTGAGCATACTATACTACTCCCGGCTTCACTTCAGGGATTCCGCCAGTAGCTCCACATAACTATGATACCTATGATTGCGGTGCAATAGACTGCGTCTGCACAATGTCTAATACTGTTGATGTGCAGAGAACGAATCGCTTGGTGGATCAGTCAGTTCGTCACAACAGCATTCAGCAGGAGCCGCCCCCCAAATGAACCAAGAGGTCTACCGCCCCCCAAGTGAACCGAATGGTCTACACGTATGGGCGGCTAGCTGACGCAGCAGCAGCAGCAGCGGCGAACACACTTGAGGGTGTTCGCATTGAGTGACACAAGTGACACACTGCTCGGAGTGCATAAGACAGTTTATGCCTGTTGTGGATTTAACTGAGTCTTGGAAATAAGGCAATATAATTACTATGGAACGAGATACAGCATTAGAGTGCCTCGGCTGAGGTTTTTTAACATTCAACTTGCAGCACTGAACCGCGTTGTCGGTGCAGGCTGAAAGCACACGTAAGCATACTTCTTATTTCGAGTCAAATCTATGACTATGTAGGTTTAAGTCATAACCGACTGTAGTGTGCATGTAGCAGACTTCTAGCCTTAAGAAAAAACTTCCTCAAGCGGCTCTTGAGTCCTCCTAAGCCCTCCTCTCAACAGTCGTGCATGGTTGTATTTTGTGTTTTGGTTTCGTCTGGAAATGTCCAATCTCCACAAATCGACAGGAATTTCATAGCAGTTTGTTGTTTTTACCGCAGTGCAGAGTGATTACATCCGTTTCATTTCGTAGACACAGCAAACGAAATGAAAGTCAGCATTAATCTCGTTTTAATAGATTGTTTAAAATCAGTAGGCTACATCGCCTGGCAAGTAGAATGTAGCACAACGATATTTCAAACACAAAAACGCATAAAATTTCGTCTTTAAATTATTACTCGCGAGCTATGATCGGCAACTGAGCAAAATATTTAAGCTCGTAATAGGGAAAATTAGCAAATGAAAAACTGAATTTTGACAAATAAAGGTAACAATGTTTTGAAATGGCGGCGTCATCCAGTTTTTTTCGCACAAAGCTTTATCGCATTCATTCTCTCCCGTCAAAGTGGAGCGTCAGGACTTGAGTCGTTTCATTGACGTTTCACTAACGTTACTGAAGTTGTAACAGTTACACAGTTCAACAAATTCATGTAAATAAAAGCAGGCCTATCCTGGTAAAAAAAAACTTCTTATCTGCTTTCATACAGTTGCACGCACAAAGCAGAAAACATTGCCTTCGGAAATTCACTGAATTAGCATTCAGAGAATTAGCATTCAGAGAATTAGCATTCAGAGAATTAGCATTCAGAGAATTAGCATTCAGAGAATTAGCATTCAGAGA
>JAQIWG010008748.1:0-11177 GCA_034695025.1 Chamaedrilus cognettii | reverse complement strand
ACGGTCGTGCACTGTTCATGTGGAAATAGACACTCAAATCTTTGGGGGCCCATACTAAATTTAAGGGGAGGCTTTTTCATGAATGAATGAATTAATACATTTTTATTTCAACAATCTCCGACGACGTATACACATCATGGACCGCCAACGCAAGCCAATCCGTACAACACTTTCCTGTGAGTATTCCCACAATTTAGTACAAAGACTGCACAATATAACCCGATACTAAGAATACGATTACCATATGTCCATAAAAATCTTTCAATCAATCAAAATTTGGCTTTACACACAAGCGTATGAATAAAATGTGGTATAAAATCAACAAAACTAATCTTTAATTTGTACAAATCTGACAAATCAACAAGAATCTGATGATTCTGTCCTTTGCTTTAGATCTAAAGGACTTGACTGATACAGCTCTGATACTGTGTTTTCTGCTAAGGAATTTCAGACATTGACGGTTCTGTATGCGAAACATGTGTAATCTTGAGTCTAATCTGGGTACTCTCAACTTCAACTTCCGTCTATGACCTCTATGACCAATTGACCTTTTTTGGATACCCCCCTGACATTTTTGATATGGGGGGTATTCAAAATATCAGGGGGGTATCATGGTCATAGAGGTCATAGTTGGAAAATTCTAACACCCCTTGAAATTTCTGACAGCTCCCCATTTTCAAAATCCTGAATTAATGCCTGCATGAAGGACAGGACAAGCATCAACAATTGTACAAGGACTGCATCAGCTCACCTGTGCGTGACACAGCGGGACGAGGAGGCACTCTCAAGCATACACAGAGTTCAGTTTAGCCCTTACAAAATCGGAGTAGCGTTACTCCTGCTGCTTATAAAACAGGAGTAGTGCGACTCCTATGCCTTTCAAAAAAGGAGTAGGCCTACTAATGAGCAGGGCGGAGGGGTATCAAAGTTCCGTGGTCATTTCTTAACAATAGGCCTCTTTAATACATTTGAAACTTTTCTAAATAACCAACAAGCATTGAAGTGACAGTTCGCTCCGCTATATCCTGTAGCATAAACTTACAGCTGTTACTGTACTTACGCCACACGATTCCAAAAAGTGAGAAGCCCTACTACATCATTGACATTCATTGTCCATTTTTACCAGTAAAGCTACTCCGACACACGTTTCTAAATCCGAGTAGAATTTCGAGAAAACGTCATTTTTGGAGTACTACTCCTACTAAACTTATCATAGCATACATACGGAGCATACATATCATATATCAGAGATCATATCAGAGCATACATACGCTGTATCCTTCATGAGAAAACTTGCCTACATTGCTAACTTATATAACAAATTCTCAAATCTTGTATCGATAATGTATTCTAATCCATCTGAACAATGTCTTTTTCACTGTTCTGGCTCCTTTGGATAACTCTTTCTGGTCGCTGATTGCATCTTTGCACGGACTTTATTACTACCGGTACCTAAGAAACCAAGATACTGTAAAATATGAAATTTTGCTGCATGTTATTTTTGCGGTTTTGCCTCTCAGAAATTTTGCTGCATTTAATTTTCGCTTTTTTGAAGACTGCCCATTATACAAAGCTTCTGCAGCTTTATTTTGCTGCATGCAATTTTCGCGAGTTTGGCCGATTCCGAAATTCGAAATTCGGGAAAATTTCATGTTTTACAGTAAAAGAGTAGGCCTATGTTCCAATTTTACACGCTTGTTCGCTTGCTGGTAACAACGCAAACAGAGACCTGTGGGACATGTCCCACGTTCACAGGCTTGTTGCTAACTGGCAATCTGATAGAACCATGAAATAATTCATATAGCATTCTACTCGTGCCGCTTCTTCATCAGACAGTCAGCAGGAAGCGTCAGATTAGGTTAGGCATCAGATAGGTCCCACAGGGGCGCAACCACAGGATTGCTTGACAAGATTTGTTGTTTTTATGTTGGGGGGGGGTTAAGCGAATTTTAATAAATACATTTTTGTCAGTATTTTTGTTGTTCTGGTTGTTTATAGACGCGCTCATAACATGGATGGTACGTGTCTCGTATGTGAATCTTGTCAGTGTATTTGTTTGAGAGCGATGCCTACCGGATATCCACCCGCCGCTCGCCGCTGGCAGCCGATTTCGCTACCAACGACACCAGACCCTTTGATTGTTCCCTCTGGTTCTAAGAATTTGACAAGCCGAGAAATTGAATTCTCTGTAGGCCTATAGCTAGAGCAGGATCAAATCAAGAGGTCCGGGAACTCTAGCAGGGCAGTCCAGTGATGATACCACTAGACCACACAGGCTCGCCCTTTTGTCAGAATTGAAAGGTATGATGTACATACGCATGAATAAAAAAAAAGTACTACGAGCAGCTACGCAGCTACGTAGAATATTACTAACGCGGCATGGTATCACTTAAAGTAAGTCAAAAATATATAACTCAAACTCGTTCATCGCATAATGTGACAATCTGGTAATTTGAAGACAAGTGAAAACAACCCCGCTGTGTTTCTGCTACTATCACCTCCCAGAGTCCCATTAGATACTGTTGTATCTCACGAATAGCAAGCAGCATTTAGCAGCCGCCCTCACTAGGCTTTCTTCGACTCACTGATAGACGCCTGTATCAAATATCTCCAGGCGGCGCTACTATACACCGCTACCCCTACCACCTCTATGATACAGGCACATCGACATGGGTGTAAGTCGCTTTTCGAAACTGGTAAGGCCAGTCAACCATCATTCTACGCCTTTCGCCACGCCATGTCTAATTTCTAGTAAGACCGACGGCCTATCGAGTTCAATTTTACTCATATTTACAAACGGCATTTCCTGCCCTACAGGATATTGCATTTTTTGCACTTGTGTACAGTTAGTAATAGCACTGTAAACATTCTTATACATTTAAAATGTTGAAGTTTAAGATTGAATGGTTGCCGTGGTCGTACTCTTGACACTGCTTATTGATGATCATATCCGTCACTCGCAGGTATTTACTTATAATTATTTGGTCTGAACAGCGCCCTAGAATTGTCAGGACTAAACTTCTTATGCTCAATATCAGATCAGCCTTTGTACTATCATTACTAGTCATCAAACGATGTAAATGCCACTTCCTTCACCCTCCCATCCCGCCCCTCCCCCTCCCGATTCAAAAGCCAGGCATTCCGGGATCCTCCGCTATCCATTACCGCCGCCAGAAATACACAGCAATAATTATGACACTTGCAAGTCAATAAGTTTAGGAGCAGCGGCTAGTCAGCCAGCGCTCAGCATGCACTACGCTTGATGTTTGCTTGTAGTAGCCAGCCAGTGCACGGTCTGTTTCTCAAAACTTGTCAGGCAAATTAGAGATTTCAATCTTAAGAAGTTCTTAACAAAAACCAACTGAAAACTAACCTCCTTTCTATCGTGTAATCTGTTAATGTCCATGTTTTCACACAAGTTTACACGTTTCGCCCGCCCTGATCAGGACTGCTGGGGCTGTGTTTTTACGCCGGATGCCCTTCCTGACGACAACCAAATGAATAATTATCTGGCACGGGGTTAGCAGCTAGCGACACGTGTGAGTTTAACAGCCTTGCTGAAGGCCTGTAACGCATGGTTTCATAGTAGCCGCAGCGGGGACTTGAACCCTGGTCCTCTGGACTCCGATGCCTTAACCACTACACCACAGCGCCTTGCGCTAAAATTATGCATCAAAAATTTCGATACATAATTTTAGAAAAATCTTAAAGATAAATTAGTTTTTGCATATTCACTTTATTTGTGAAATTCATTAGAACAAGATGCCTGACAAACGTTCTTGGATTACAGGAGTGTGTTTATAACAATTATGGCGCAACTAGATAAGATAATTATCATGCTAAAAATATATCAATTTAGCTGGAACATTTTCTCTAGCATTTTTTTAACGTTAGTTTTTAGTACACTTGTGACCAAAAACTGAACAATTTTATGATTAAAGACATTGTAAAATTGTTCCTATCGTTCAAGAAAACAATCTCGAACAGAAGGTATTCAATTAAACATTATCAATGGAGGTGTTTTACAATGATATCAGCCTGCTAAGATCAATATATTCTCGTTTTCACTGCATTTCCATGTAATACATTGACATTTAATTCAAACTAGTACATTCAATGCTTCAAAGAAAAGAAAAGTTCTCATGACAACTGCAAACAGTATACAGGCCTAGCAGTGAAGATGGTCTAAGTAAGGATACATCCAAGAGGTAGGCCTAACCTGTGCAAGCAGACATCATCTGTAATGTTGGTATTCACCATTACGAGTTAACCTCGACTTGACTCAATCGGCGGATTGAGTGACGTCACGTTAGGCATAGATGATTGACAACCGTCACTCTCAACTCGCCGATTGATCAACTCGAGGTTAACTCGCAATGGTGAATACCAATATAAGACTGTACCTCATTCCACTTGAATTTTATAGCTGGTCAGCAATACCAACCGTTAGGACAGAATACGACAAGACTTTCATGTCACAACCAACGAGACAGTAAAGAAAAAGAGTAAAGAAGAAAAAAGAATGAAAAAGGAGTAACGAAGAAAGAGTAAAGAAAAGAACAAATAGTAAAGAAGTAAGAGTAAATAAGTCCGAGCAAAAAAGAAAGTACAGAAGAAAGAGCAAATAAGTAAGAGTAAAGAACAAAGAGGGAATAACAAAGAGTAAGGAACAACGACCATGCTGTCAACAGTACATAACACAACAATTATTAATAAGCCAATCATAGCTCTCAGTCTCCGACAAACAAACGTCAGTCGATGAACAAAACTCTGCTGATGATTAAGCTACAACTAAATTAATTATCAAACAATATTAAAACAACTATGTAATTCTTGAACTGATTTCAGAAAAAGTAAGTCAATTTTTTTGTCAAATTTAATGTCAGAGTACTGTACAGTTGTCATCTACTTAAGTAAAAATGCAGCAGCGGTTTAAGCAGAGCATCAGGCATGTCAATGAAATCCACTTAGAACTGTTACCAGAACTGTCAACCAGTTTGACCCATTAGTCACCTGTTATGATTTATCGGACTAAATTTCTTGGAAGAAATTTGTGCCTTCTTAACAAACGTCCATAATTTTCCCACAGTCATTACCATTCCTCCCCGGTTGGTATTTCTGTTTAGGTCAATAGCCTGATTCAAATTTCAAGAAAATTTAACAAAAACATCCCAAAAATTGAGGGCAGAAGAAAAGGACATTATTCTTTGGGTTGTCATCGCCACCCCATTTAAGAAGCTGAAGAACCGCTACTGTTATTCAGTTTATGATACAAAGGCCGCCCGCCCCCAGTCAGTCGATGACACAGTCCAGTCGACTGCTGCAGTCCAAGTCGGTCGAGTTGGTCGCTGATCCAAGTCGAGTCAGTTTGTCAATCCTCGTCAGTCCTTCCTCTGTTGTGCAAACAACAACAGCTTGTCAGTCGGCGCACAGAGGGCTCCCAGCACAAGTCTAGTCTATAATAATAAAATAGAAAAAAAAATAAAATAGTAGCTCTATCATCATTAACATCATTATTTCCGTTTTCCTGTCCATTTTCCATGCTAGCACCACAGAATTACATTATCAAGCCTAGAATGCGCATGCATTAGCTGCACAATACCGCAGAAAGAAGCATTTTTTGCTAAGAAAGGAAGTTAATCTGTATTATGGGTAATAGCTGTTAATTATTGTGATTGGATGTGATGGGTCATGACCCTGTCAATCAATTGTTGACGGTTGGCAATTGGTTTGGCCCGCGTGCCAAGCCCCCCCCTTCATCCCCATACGTCCTTCATTCTATGGGCTGTAGTGACGGGCTTTGGCTAGCACAGGTTGGACGTATGCGACCACGGACACACGCCCTCTCGTACCCTGGCCCCACGAGGGGAATCGGGAGATGAGAGGCCTTCAGGGGGTGGAAACAGTTAAGCCAACACTTAACAAATTAAGGAGATGATGACAAATCGGTTCAGAGTCTGCAGGGGCCCCATCACTCGCAAATCTGGGCTCAAACTGACGTCTAGCCTAGGAGACTAGGCATCAAACAAACTCTGGCTCCACCTCCCCAGACCCGGAAATTTAGCCTGCAAACCGGCTAAACACCCTCGCTACAAAAATGTGACAAAATATTTAAAACACAGGCTGCTCAAAAGATCATCTTCGCCAGAAATCCTCAAAGTTACGAGAAATATACCAGATTGTTCATAAAACGGATTCGAGAATTGGCAGCCAAATGCGTGTCTATGACGCAGTATTCGGTATCAGCCACTAGTAGTAGTTACTAGTTTCATTTGCATTTCACTATGAAATTAATTTAGCCTTAAATTCTGTTTTAGGGTTAGACTAAGGCATATGCCTTTTCATAGATTTTTCTACTTTACCTTGACCTTGTTACTTCGCTATGTGAAATTGATGCTTGTATTGACATTTGCGATGAACTAATAAATGTGAAAAAAACCTACGTGTTCAAGTAAGGTCATTCATGACCGAGTGAATGACGCGTTGACTTAAACTTAAGTCGGTCGGACTTAAACTGCTAAGCACTTACGAACAAACGCATTAATCGCAACGGAATTCACATCAGAAACTCCTTGACAAGGCATTTTACTACATCAGCTTTAATGCTGTAGGTAACAGTGTGAACCGAGGTATTTAAATGGACTCGTAAACTATAAGCTTCTATAGGCTTCTATAGGCTTCTATAGGCTTCTATAGGCTTCTATAGGCTTCTATAAGCTATAGGCTTCTGTAAACTTTATGTTCTCAAATGAAGCAAGGGCTCTTCTAAACTTTGCAGTTTCAAGCAGCAGCACGTCATTGAATTAAATGAACTGACCTTATTTATCTATTTTTTGACCTGTTAACTAATTTTTACAAATCCGTTCATTTAAATTGTACAGCAAAACATTCTATGACTAGGTGTCATGCTGGAAGTCCATATAATACTTACTATCACTCTTACAAAGAATACTTAGTTCTGGTGATTTTATTTACTCATTACGTTAAACCAACATTCAAAAAACATTCAGCCACATCAATATTAAACAACACAAGCCACTGCTATACAAGGAGTGTCACAGAAAACGCAGATAAAACTACAAAAAAAATCTCAAACTGATCCCCCAATGATCCCTCATCAACACATGCCATAGACTGCTAAGTTTAGCAGGCGTAGTACGCCAGAAATTATGGTAAGATGCAAATTGTGCGCCAAATTTGAAACGGGCAGGCACAGCATTATGCATGCAAATCAACTGTCTTGGCGTAGATCTACGCAGTTTTTATAGGCTTAGCAGTTGCACTGCTTTTTTTGTAGTTTAGGGACCGTGTGTAGCACAAAGACTGTATACATGTACAGTCCAGTTCTGTGTAAGGAAACCCACACAGAACCACTCCCCTTTCGTTAGTCGCCTTTAACGACTCGCCAGAGGAGCTCTGGGCTGCAAGATAAGTTCTTGTTCCCCGGCCTGCAGTGGTCAGTTGCAATGCACCTGCTTTAGACGCAGCAGACGTTATGTACGCATGTTTCATCAAGGCTAAAAATAACTCAGTTAATGAAGCGCATCAGACAACCGGGTACAAAAGGTGCCGGTACCTGAGTGCATACAGCACGCCGACCTCAGTCCCTGCGCGACAGCTTGCCGTGGTAGGTAGCGTGTTCGTCGTCGTTGCCGTGACTACGCTTCTCACGCCCCCCGCTCCCCCCCGCATCCACCCCCCCGGCCTCAGAGTCCCCGCCCCCCGCGCGTGGGGGGTCAGCAAGCAGAACCTTGAGTCGGCTCGTGCCGACCGTCGCGCCGTGAAGGGTCTCGATGGCTCGCGTTGCGCTGGCCGCATCGGCAAACTTGACGTAACCGCAGTTCTTGCCTGCGTGACACCGCACAACTTGACATAGCGGCACTTGACATAACTTGACATAGCTGCACGGGGCAGGATGAGGCAAGGGGGGGGGGGCAGCGCCCTGCTACAGTACTGCTCCACGCTTTCTCCTTCCCCCCCGGGGGGCAGCCCGCCAGCATAGGGTCCCATGCCCCCCACATCGTGCCCCCCATCCACATAACTTGATGTTCGCATTTCTTGCTTGTGTGGCACCACACAACTTGATATAGTCGCACTTCTTGCCCGTGTGGTACCACCCTCAACTACCTACATGTCATCAACATTACCACCGGCAACACAAAACACATCTCTGATCCACACTAGCACGCGTTCGACGATCAGCAGATGCTCCAAGCAACAGTTGTTAGAGTAAATAGTACATTACAATTTTTATATAGTATCTATATATATATATTTATATATATATTATAGTATCTATTTACATAAAGAGTAATAATCTGCTTCATTAGAGTAATAGCCATTAAAACAAAATAAGAAAAAAATACTGTTCTAAGAAGGCATGAAAACTAAATTAGCCTATAGTCCTACCTCAAGTATAAACCAACCAAACATGACGTAATGTCCTACCAGACGTGAAGTATGATCTTACGTGCATCAAGTAAGGCCTTATCAGACATTAAAGATCAAACAGTAAGGTCATACTGGACATGAAGTAACGACCAACTAGATACAAAGTAAGGTACTACTGGCTGGGCATAAAGGTCCTATCAGGCACAAAGCGAGGTCCAACCAGGCATGAAGCAAGGTCCTACTAGGCATAACACAAGATCCTACCAGGCACAAAGTGAGGACCTACCAGGCATGAAGCAAGGTCCTACCAGGCATGATGCACTGTCCTACCAGGCATGAAGGTCCTACTAGGCATAACACAAGATCCTACCAGGCACAAAGCGAGGACCTACTAGGCATGAAGCAAGGTCCTACCAGGCATGATGCACTGTCCTACCAGGCATGAAGCAAGGTCCTACCAGGCCTGAAACAAAGGTCCTACCAAGCATGATGCAAGGTCCTACCAGGCATAAAGCAAAGTCCTAACAGGCATGATACAAGGTCCTACTAAGCAATAAACAAAGGTCTTAACAGGCAGGTAGCAAAGGACCCACCAGGCATGAAGTAGGTGCTGATGCAGTTGCCAAAGCGACAGAAGAGGTCGGTAAGCCAGTAGTTGCTGAACGCATCAGGGACAGCGACGATAAACAGTCGCTCCTTGCACGGGGTGTCTCGGGGCAGGGTGGGGCAGGGGGGGGGCAGCGCTACGCTGCAGTACTGCTCCACGCTCTCTCCCTCCCCCCCAGGGGGCGGCCCGCCCACATAGGGCCCCATGGCCCCCCCCATCCCGCCCCCTAGCCCGACCTGCTGGAGGATAGAGGTAGCCTAAGAGCAGACACAGACCAACTTGAGCGTCACGTGAACAAGTTGTGTGCAGTCATCAAACTTGTCACTTCTCAGAAAAAACACTTCTTTCCACTTTCTTTAAAAAAAATTGAAGGACCATGTGTGGGTAACGAAGACTATTACAGTCCGGTTCTGTGTAAGAGGGCCACCACAGCACTGCTCCCCTTTCCTTCGTCGCCTTTTACGATCTTCGAAAACAAATACAAACATGCATGTAGCTTAGCGCTAATCCCACATGATAGGTCTGACATACAATACAATATCGCATGAACACGCCTACCCCCCCCTCTCTGCCAATGTTCCTCTCTGCGATTTAAAGACACATCTTTTCCCCCCACAGACGTTCTTATTTTGGTGACGAACAAACGAAAGAACTGACCCGGCTATTCAAAACACTTTACCTTCTCCTATCTCCTCGTTTTGGATTTTCATCAATTACAAACTGATGCTTGCCTACTGCAAAGGGAGGTCCCCGATGACGTCCCTGGACGCCCAAACAGACTCCAAACTCTTTACAATTATTATTATTTATTACCATATCGGTCAAGTGCATCCACTCGACTGAAAACAGTATAATATTTAGCATTGAAGTACAGCGTCAAGACTCCGAGTCGCACTAGCCTCATCCAACACAAAACCCACAAGTGTTCTGCGGCTACCTGTGTTTGAGATGTGCGACCTTCAATTTAACTCCTCGACGCTAGCAATATCACGTAAATGCAAAGTTTCCCGCGCTAATGCATAATTTCTTTTTTTTCACTTTTATAACGGTTAACTTCTATCTCAAACACAGGTAGCTGGCGACCTGTGCTTCATTTGAGAAATTTCTCACATATTAGGGCGTGATTGGTAGGATTGCCAAAAAAGCCAGGAGCAGGAGGACGTTTACAGTCTGAATGGTGTGTGTTCTAGCTGGGCACTTACAGTCTGGATGGTGTGCATGAGAGCCTGGATGTTTGCTGACTGGTCGCCGCTGTTCATCGTCGTGCAGCTCTGCATGCTCTGTCTCACCGCCACTATGCTGCTCGACACTGAGTCTTGCCCTCCGTACCTGTACAGGGTGTACTGTACAAATCAGTCTTGTCTTCAGTACCTGTACAATGTGTACTGTACAAATCAGTCTTGTCCTCAGTACCTGTATCCTGTATACATCAGTCTTGTGTACCTGTATAGGGTGTGCACATCAGTCTTATCCTCCTTACCTATACGGGGTGCGCACATCGGTCCTGCCTTCCGCACCTCTACGCACCAATCCCGTTCTTCATACCTGGACACATCGGCCTCAAGTGTGTAGCGGTACACATAATGTTTTGTATTATTGTGGGTTCCTGTGGAGTGTGCAGTCTCACAACTCACAAGCCCATTTAGTGCTACTTCTCACCAACATGTGTAGCAAGCGCTGCAAGTCATACACTGAGGCTACTGAGCTGATCCTAATACACAGAACTGATTTACAGCTAAATATCAAATTTTCTCAAGGATCAGTCTTTGCGTTATGAGACGCATATGTTTGACGACATCGCATTTCTATGAGAAGAATTGGCGCTGAAACTAACTCGAGCAATACTGAATGCCAAGGTAAGAGTCTAAATTTAACACTGCATAAAATCGTTATTTTTTATATGCTCTAAAATTTTGCCATTTAATCACAGAGTAAACATCACAATGCAATCGACTGCCACTGCTGTGAGCACACGCGAGCAGAATAGCAGCCAATAGAACTGCTACATCTCTTCAGCACTTGTATCGTAATAATTGAAGGGCTTAGTGCATGTACCGCATTACGGCCAAAAACACAAACCGAGTAAATCGCATGTAAAGATTTCCGCGGGCGTGTATAAGCTTACTGCAGTCATCTGGGACATGCACTGAAAAACTTCTTTATTACTTATCCGATCGCC
>JAQIWG010008747.1:0-11177 GCA_034695025.1 Chamaedrilus cognettii | reverse complement strand
GCCATATACTGTATAGCTTGTTTTTCTCTTCCACCACCATCTGACACTCATCGTTCCACCACCAGGTCTCTTCATGCCTTAGTGATCCTTTCGTTCTGCCACACCCCTCTTCCGCTACTCCCAGCAAACAATCCTTCATCTCCTTCCACACAGCTTCGACATTCTGTTCATTCTTATCCCTCTGTGATTACCTGTCTTGAACTTTCGCCATAAATTCTCTCCGCACATCTGCCTCTTTTAGCCGCCATACTTTACACTTTGGGGTGTAGGCCGTTTTCTTTTTTGCATGCGCCCTCAACCTGATTGTACATACCATCAGCTTGTGCTGTGGTATGCATGGCACATTCCTAATAACCTTCACATCTCCATTCATCGGTTGATCCCTTTGTTTTACCATCACGTAATCTACTAACGTGCAACATCCACCTGACTCATAGGACACTTTAATAGTCTTTTTTGTCAAACCACGTATTCATAACTGCCATTTCTGCGCATCAGCAACTCCAGTATCATCTCGCCTTCTTTGTTTCGACTACCAAAACCCCTTCATCCATAAACTCCCTCAAAGCGTTGTCAGGGATGTGCATGATTGTTGGTCGATGAAGTTTATATATTGAATTATGAATTTTAGTTTGGATTCACTGCATTGTTGAACTGTGTTCTGTGGTTATTGGCTAGCTTGTAATGGAGAGGTTAAAGTTCATATGAGTGTTCAGGTGTGCAGTAGTGACAGCAGGGAAGTCAGACACACGTGGGAACTTGTTGAGTGTGGATGTGTGTGGACTCATGGTTGATGTAGTAGGTTCTTGCTGAATGCCTGGGCGTTACTTGGGTGGCAGAACAACTCAGGATGTGTGAGTCGTGTATCTCTTTAGTTTGGTGACTACACTGTTGAGGTTTGTGAGCGGTGTAGTAGTGGAACTGATGAGTTTTGTGAAGGTTCTGACTCTGTATTTCTTTAGATACCGTTTTGGCCTCATGTGGCTGCAACTCAGTTTCATTAAGTAGGGGTCTATTGTTTCTTTCTTGTACTGTATTATTTAGTATTGGCTGTAAATAATAAAGCTCATTAATAATACTTACAAAGGATTCATTCATAGTGAAAGTGTTTAAAATGGTAAATTGTGATGGCACCTGATTAGCGAACCTGGGGTAATTTAATCAATGATAACTCAAATGATTTATTTGAAGTAAATGTTGAGTGCAATGAGAATTCAAAGATACTTAAAGAAACTTTGTCTCAAGTATCAACGATTGATTTGATTCATATGTAATTAAAGTGAAATCAGACTTTGATCATGAAAAATCATTCATTGAATTGTTGAATAATAATTCAGATTGTTTGATAGCTGAAGGATTTCATATATGTGATCAAAGTAACGTTAACGATGATTGCCATGGTGCCGAGCATGTGCATTTTGTACAGGGACTGCAGTACAGTGTCGTATGTGTAAGGCTGGTCGATTGCAAGTGAATTTTTATTTGGCTTGGTTGCGATGTGAAATGTGTTGTCAATGCAGTTGGTGTTGAATGTCTCTAGAGAATGGGTGTTGGATGAACTTGAACTTGGAGGTGTTGGTGGGTGTCAAACAAGTGAGCACAGACCGGCTGGAGATGTTGGTGAGTGTCAAACAAGTGAGCACAGACCGGATGGAGGTGTTGATGGGTGTCAAAGAAGTTGCCGATGAAGCTCATGATGTGAAGCTTCTGGTTGAGGCGCTCCACCCGCATCAACTGCGCACACATCAGCAGTCAATCAGGATTTAAAACGTGAATTGTGGTCTAAGACTAAATAAACATGAAACATATCAAAATTGACAAGCAATTGTAAAATTAACTTTCAAGATCAAGCACCAAGAAATACAAGTGTGAGCAAGAAATAGCCGTGGCTAGGCATAACCCTCTTATTGCATGAATGTTAAGTTTTGAGAAGCAGCGGTCTCTTAACAAGAACTGTTGTGATGAATTATGATTAGACAGTGATGCACAGAGTGATGCAGAGTGTGTGCATAGTGCGAAGCATAGAAACAGCACAGAGAGTGGAGCATAGAGAGTGGCACGTAGATAGTGACACAGACTATATGCAAATAGTGGCGGGTAAAGTGTGAAGCATAGAGCATGTGTAGATGTGAAGCAGTCTGCAGCAGTACAGCTGTGTCTCGTACATTGATCATAAACTTGTCCTCGTCAGAGAGGACGTCGACTGGCTTGCGTTCTCGCTCGTACTCCTTGAACGCCTTCACCTCCTGCTCATTGGGAGACACTCGCAGCAGAATCTCCACCCGGTCCAGAGACAGGGTCTTCAGATCTAGCCTGCAACACACAGGCAGACACTGATACACACACACAAATACTGACACACCGACACACACACATACAAACACAGACTCACACAACAGGATCTCCACATGATCTAGGGACAGAGTCCTCAGATCTAGACTGCAGCACACAGGCAGGCACACATACTGATACACAAACACACACACACACATACTGACACAGACTCACACAGCAGGATCTTCATCTGGTTCAGCGACACGGTCTCTAGTCTTGACTGCAACAACAGACAGAGTCACGATAGATGTCGCAGGCACCTATCATAACCCACTGGCATAAAACCTAGACCCCACTATGCAAATAACCTACACCGTGGCTCAAAAGTAAAGGAACTAATGAATTTCTTCAATAACTACGGAAAGCAATAAGCGTTCTAAATGAAATTTTTACCACATTGTCTTGGATCATTGTTTCATATTTCTGTCCATTTTTGTTACATTTCATCGAGCACTTTAAAAAATACGAGTAGTCAAAGTTAACCTACAAAAAAACACGTCAACCAAGCTGGGAAACTGCTTAATTGCTATTTGCATCAACAACTTTGTGGTAACGATCTCTTTTATATTCCAATCCAATAATTGTTGGCAATCCAGGAATGTACACTTCATGTTTCAACAAGATTTGGTTCCAACATGCACATGAAACCATCGAAGAGAGTGGTACAGAGGAAGAATAACACATAGCGCTAGGTGTCAAAGTAGCACGCTGTCAATTATCGAAATTTAGCAGCATGATGTTTGTTACGAAAACGCATCAGAAGAAATCAACGACAAACACCTGAAACATGGAATAACCAAACAGTGAGACAAATTTGAACATTCTGTAGTTATCACAAACATAAGCAGCAGCGTGCACCATCATTGGCTTGCACAAGAGATGCAAACGGCAATTAAGCACTTTCCCAGCTTGGTTGACGTGTTTTTTAGTAGGTTAACTTTGACTACTCGTATCTTTTAAACCGCTTGATGAAATTCAACTAAAATTAACAGAAATATGAAGCAATGATCTAAGTTAATGTGGTAAAAATTTCATTCACAAGGTTCTTTGCATTTCGTATTTATTGAAGAAATTAACTGGTTCCTCTACTTTTGAGCCACGGTGTAGTATGTTAATACTTAAATAAAATTTGGTAAAACAATGATTGCAATAAGCTTACGCATTAGTAATTAAAACTATTCACACTAGACAATATTGATTAGTATGACGATCGTATATAGGAGTACTGCCAGGTTGTATTTAGAATCATTTTCACAAGAGCCTCGCGACGGATATTATATAGCCAATTAGCCATACGATAGAAAGAGCTGAAACTGCACTAGTCTCTCACGTGTTGATGGCCCTGACAACGTCATCGTCAGAAATCTCAATCTTCCTCCGTGTGATCGCTGCAACATGCAACAGACAATTGCATGACAAGACAAGGAGCCAACTAGCTCCTTGTCTCATTCGCAAATATTGCTGCAGCACTCTTCAACTATAATACAGAACATTCAGTCCAAGAATCGAACGTACCGAATGGACAGCAAGTTTCAGATACAGAACAGCTTCGTTGAGGTGTCGCTTAGCAACCAATATTCTAAATTACTGACCAGAATGTCCAGTAAAGAGAGGGCTTCAAACAGCAGCTGCCAGCAGCTTGATGCTGCGGTTTGCATTTAACGATGCGTATTTAGTGTCGGCCAAGAACCCACCCCACACAGTGTGTCAGACACAAGTATTTAGTGTCAGCCTAGGACCTTACACACAGTGTAAGGTCCAAGGATCACACACACACAGTGTGTCAGCCTAGGACCACACACATACAGTGTGTCAGTCTAGGACCACACACACACAGTGTGTCAGCCCAGGACCCACACACACACAGTGTGTCAGCCCAGGACCAACACAAATACAGTGTGTTAGCCTAGGCCCTCACACACAGCGCCACCCACATACCGACGTTGCGCATGCGGTTGGCCTCGAGCAGAGAGACGGTTTCTTTCTTGGCCGCCGCACCCTTGCGTGTCGCGGCCAGCGCATCCCCGTCAGGTTCGTCCAGCGTGAGGTTACCCAGCTTGAACAGCTCCTCAAACTTGTTAAAGTCTATCACCTGTCCACCAGCGTGTTCACAAACAGCAGTCAGTTAAAATAGACTGACTTTTACAACACAGAAACTCTCTCCAGGACCTCTGTGATCTAGAATAGGTTGTATTTTATGCCATTATTTCTCGGACACACAGAAAAATCTGACCTTGCTATCCGGTACCCGTTCTTCTACCCTTTCTCCTGGGTTCTCTTTCATCAATCATTTTCATGGTTGCCCACGGCGAAGGGAGGGCCCCGATGACGTCACTGGACGTCGAAACGACTCCAAACCCATATCATTATGATAGTTATTGCAATCCAATGCGGACAAGAGACAACTAACGCAGAGATTGAGCTCACAGTAGGCCTACACTGTTTCAGATGGAAGGCCGTCCAGCCCATGCTAACTCAAAATAACGGAGCCGGTGAGAGACAATGGAGAATCCAGTTAACAATCTCCATTGTTAACAACCATAACCTAACAACACGAACGAGCAGCTGCAGACAGCTGGAACGAGCTGCGGTGGAAGCCTTGCCTTGTAGAGCTTCTCGTCGTCGATCTCGGAGAACATGGTGCCCTTGACCTGGTTTGGCTTCATAGCGACCCAGTTGAGGACAGGTAGGCGGTACTTGGGCTGAATGTTGCGCTTGATTGGCAGCGCTAAAACAGCACGGCACAATGACCGTAGCCTACCAATGATCAGAGCACAGCTCTCTTGTACTCAATACATAACGTACCTGACAGACAGACTCTTCAAACCTGCTGTCTTATGACTTTTCTTGTGTCCATTCAATATCTTTTCAACAATTAATTTATGAATTATATTCTTACTCTGTCATTCATCCTCACGCCCCCCCCCATTAGCTTACGGACCCGACTAGTGGAGGAAGAGAAGGACGGCGGGGATGTGGGCTTGAGAAGTGTGCTTTGAGACACTGAGGAATCTAAAGGAAAAAAAAAGTAGTTGAGGGTACGGGAGGAGGGAGAAGTGTGACGTGTACCTGAGCCACCGGGCATGCCGAGAGGAGGAGGGGGGGGTGGAGCGCCAAACGCCCCTCCTCCCATGGGAGGCGGGGGTGGAGGCGGGGGTGCTCCGAACATCTGTGGGGGAGGAGGGGGCGGGGGTGCAGGAATAAACGAGGGAAGCTCCGCGGACTTGAAGCCGGTTGAGGAGAGCATTCCATCTGACACTGGACAACAGAGAGCAACCATCAACCCTCACCTACATCACACCACACCATGCTTCACCCACACCGCACCACACCATGCTTCATTCACACCGCACCATGACATGCTGCACCCACAGCACACAAGGCGTGCTGCACCCACACCACGGCGTGTTGCACCCACACCACACCATGGCGTGCTTCACCCAAATCACACCACGGCATACTTTCCCCACACCACATCACACCATGCTTCACCCACACCACACCATGGCGTGCTTCACTAACACCACACCACGGCGTGCTGCGCCCACACCACGGCATACAGCACCCACATCACACCACACCATGCTTCACTAACACCACACCACGGCGTGCCTCAAAGCATTGTCATGAAGAACGCCCTCACATAACAGTTCAAGAATTACTTCAAGGGCTAGGATAAGAGTTCCAGAGCTACCTCAACTCGCTAGGAGTAGGATATCAATACTCTAAAAATTACCTAAACTCACTAGGACAACGGTTCTAGAATTACCTCAACTCGCCAAGACAACAGTCTAGAACTACCTCAACTCGCCAGAAGAATTGGTCCAAAAATAATCTCAACTCGCTCCGACACAGCTCAAGAATAATGCAAATATCAACTTATTTACAAGATTGTCAAGTGTCAGCGCCCAGGTGCACTGTCAGCAACTTCATTCAACACAAGTCAATCAAGCGATTCAATCCGAACTCTGCCGTCAACAACATGCGCAACTGTTAATGGTTTCTAAGGTGCACACCACACTAGCAATTGCGCAGTCATCACATTTTTTTACACACACGACCATCAATCGTGAGTCGCTGCACTGCGTGTCTTGATGCTGAGAAAAATACCTATGTGCCGCAAGTCTTACGATAGTCAAACCAATGCATCTACGAGTATTACACAATTAATGTAATTCAGATACTGACTAAGAAGCGGAGCAGCGATAGTGGAGCAATGATTCTGATATTCACAGAGCATTGAAGGGAAGGACATGAGTGAAGGACAAGGTGGAGTGCTCACAGGGTGGAAGAGGGACGCCTCCTCCCTTCTCCAGCTGCACCTCAAGCAGCACACACCGCTCCTGCACACACACAACAGACAGCTCTTGCACACACACAACACAATACACTCAAGAATGCTCACGAATCAGCAACCATCACTTCAGCATCCACATGCTACTGTACAAGCAGTACTAGCTAACACCAGCAGGTCCTTCAGCTTTGAAAATGTTCATTTTATGACAGAGCTTATATAAATATTTGATAATGAATGCAAAAGGTTTGATCAAAACGTGTGTTAAGAACATTTATCCCCTATTAAAAATGAAAAAAACTTTTAAAATCTAACAGATAAGACATCAGATATTAATTATTGCCTTGAAATCTTCGTCGCTAGTAAAATTGTACATAAATATTTGATACTGAATGCAAAAAGTTTGATCAAAACATATGCTAAAAACATTTATTCCCAATTCAAAATAAAAATTAAAAATTAAAAATCGAAGAGATAAGATATCAGAATTATTCGTCTTGAAATCTTCGTAGCTAGTTTACTATAGAGAATTTATGCACAAGTATGAAAACTTTCAATAAATTCACGGAAAGATTTTTCTACCCGAAGTTGTTCATACTCTTGAACCGTATCGGAGAGTTGTTTTTGCATTTCAGCTGAAAAAAACACGCATCACACTGTCTCACAATAGCACAAGTGGATAGTTGTTGCATGCCACATTAATATTGCTATGGTTGATATTAAGATTACGTCATCATCGTACTCAAGATCAAAATATTTCGGAGCATCAGTAGAAGTTAGCGCAGACGTGCAGTCAGCAAAGCAGAGTGTTCAGACAGTGAAGCGCAGACTGCGCAGTCAGTGAAGCGCAGAGTGTGCAGATAGTGAAGCACAGAGAGTACAGACAGTGAAGTGCAGAGAGTGCAGCCAGTAAAGTGCAGAGAGTACAGACAGTCAAGCGCAGAGAGTGCAGACAGTCAAGTGCAGAGAGTGTAGACAGTCAAGAGCAGAGTGTGCCAGAGTGAAGTGCGGAGAGTGCAGACAGTGAAGTGCAGATGCAGAGGGATACTTGCCGAGTCTGTTGAACGTAGCATCCTCCAATTCCTGCGCTCTCTCATTCGCCTGCGCATCATCACACACAGCACAACAGAATATCATCACAAAAGCACATCATCACATCCTCACACGGTGCACTATCAGTTGTGATTGTGTTGGTGTACATCAGTACAACCTGACAACAGCACATCACGACATTAGTACATCATCACAACAGCACATCAACACATCAATACACCATCAAATCATTGCATCATCACTTTATAACATCATCAGATCACTACGTCGGTGTACAGTGCAGAGATAAGAGCAGGTGCAGTGTAGAGATAAGAGACGCTGTAAAATTTAGAGATATCAGCATTATTGAGCATGGATAGAGTAGACAGCTGTAGAGTGTAGAGATATGAGCAGATGTAGTGTAGAGGTGGTGTAGAGGTGAGAGGGCGTGCAGCGGTGAGAGGCCCCTAGAAGCGCGTACGTGGGAGAGGGCCTCCTCCAGGTCGGCAGCGCGCTCAAGAGCGCCAGTCTTGATGTCTGAGTCCTCGAGCAACACCTGGACGTCAATCGTGTTGTCAAGGTACGCATTCACCTGCACCGGCAGTCGGTCGCTCTCTGTGTGACGCAGCTTCTGCACACACCAACAACTACCAATCACAGCAGCCGACCAGCCATGCAATCACAAGTAAGCCCAAGCAAACACAAGTGGCAATCACTCGGTTAATGAGCCCTAAGACTGCACTCACTCACCTCTACAGACTGCACTCACTCGCCTCTACAGACTGCACTCACTCGCCTCTACAAACTGCACTCACTGACCCCTACAGTTTACACTCACTCACCTCTAAGAAGTCGTCCAGGCCGAGCAGACTAAACTCGTGCTGGAGGTGCACTCTAAAGTTCATGTCCTCCACCGAGTGTACGACAATGTTGATGAACTGCATGCACGCAACCTGCGCATGGACCCAGGCACAACCGCATGCAGGCCACCAGCGCATAGATCCAGGCACAAACGCATGCACACAACCTGCGCATGACCCAGGCACAACCACAGCACGCAACCTGCGCATGGACCCAGGCACAACCGCATGCACGCAACCTGCGCATAGACTAAGGCACAGCGGTATGCATGTCACCTGCGCTTAAGACTCATGCACAACTGTATGCACTCAACCTGCACATAGACCCGGGCACAACCGCATGCACGCAACCTGCACACAAACCAAGACACAACTGCATGTACACAACCTGCGCATAGACCCAAGCACAACCGCATGCACGCAACCCGCGCATAGACCCAGGCACAACTGCATGCATGTCACCTGCGCTTAAGACTCATGCACGCCACCTGTGCATAGACTGAGGCCCAACTGCATCTATAACAAACTCTGGAACTGGTACCGTAACTGACACTTCATTAAATCACCCCAGACATGAAAAACGAACCCCAAAGTACGCAGTAAAAGAATAGATGCATCCCAAAAAACGCCCTTTCTGTCCGCACCCCCCCCACCATCACAACGTTCACCAAGAAGATTTGTATTGTCTCATTTTCAGCACTAGAAATGTCTCCCCTCCCACTTTCAGGAACTGGATACTCCCTGTCCAAGGTAGGTGTGATGTAACCTGTACCCTATAGTGTTGATCAGACCCTGTAGATTCCCTGCACCCCAGAATATTAAGTCAGAACCTGAAAATTTCCTGTATTCTGTTTGTGTTGGTCAAAAACTGAAGAATCCCTGCACCCCTGCAGTGTTGGCTACTACTACACCTGTAGACTAAACCATGTAACGTTTCGCGATGAAATCGTCAGCAATTGATTCACCTTTGTGACAAAAAGTCAGGATTACACGATTTAGAGTTCTGAAAATATTATCGATACACTATAACACTAAAATGATAAAAATCACAGGCACACAAAATATAAAAATTCAGCCTGACACAGAAAAATACTCGTAGATAAATAAAAATAATAATAATCATCGTTTTTGACGTCCATTCTTATGCGCTACAGGCACGCCTATAACGTCGTGTCCATGTTAACACGGGTGAGACTATATTGATTAGACTAACACAGGTTAGTTAATATTGGAGCTGAATTTTTACGACCGGATGCCCTTCCTGTCGCCAACCAGAATAATAAATTACTCTGGACGATGATTATCAGCTAGCGACACTTGTGTGTGTGTTTAACAGCCTTGCTGAAGGGCTGTAACGCCATGGTTTTATAGTTGCCGGCGCCTGGACTCGAACCCAAGTACTCTGGACTCAAAGTCCAATGCCTTAACCACTACACCACAGCGCCACGCTGTATCTGTAGATACAAAAAATAATAATAACGAATGCAATGCGCGGTGCATTGTATAAAAAAGGTCAAAGTGAAACAGTTAAATACCAGAAACCTGACATGTGATACAACACTGAAGAAGTAATATACAGCACTAGATGTAAAATCTATTAGGGCAGCAAACCGCGTGTTATCAAGATTCGATTAAATAGCATATTAACTAGTACTGGTCTAAACAATGCTCACTATGCACTACAGCCCACAGAAACTGTGAAGCCTTCGTGAATATAAAAATATTTAACAGATAAAAACTCTTACCATGAAGTCTATGTTGAACTCGTCTACGTTTTTAAAATAGTTCATCATCGTAGAAAACCGATGCGTCTCGAAACATATCTGAAAAAAAACAACTCGCAGGTGTACCACCGTACCACGGCGAAATAGGGGGACAAACATAGAGCCGGACTGGAGGGTGCCTAGATAGCGACCAACTGAGGAGTACGTCACTGGACTGCCATGCTGGAGGTCCGGGGTTGAATCCCGGCCCTAGCCATACAGAGAATTCAATTTCCCTGCTTGTAAGTCTTCTACCTAGAGCGGGACTATAAACGGGCCCGAAGTCATTGATAGCGCCAATCGGCTATCATCATAGTTATTATAGTCCTCCCAGAGCGAGAAAACCCTGCCAAAATGTTGGAGGAAATTGTTATATTATAGTAAAAACTTAAGTTCACTCATATTGTATTTATCAAACTTTCTATAAGGACGCGATTTCTTCATTAAACTCATGTTGCCACCAGCGTGCGACTCCACGCGTGTGCAGAACAATTCTTGCTTGTATGTGCCTTACTTCCTGTAAACCTTATGCGTTTCACATTGTGTAAACAACATCTATCCTATCGATCTGGTGTCGTACCGTTTTGAAGTTGTCGAATGCAGAGAGAATGATCTGGTGTCCGCCGCTGACGAGGCAGACGGCGGCAAGCAGTTCGAGCACGAGGGTCTTGGTGCGGAAACTCTTGTGGTTGAGGCTGAGCGCGATGCAGTTGATTGCCCGACTGTGGTTGAACACCAGGTTGAACCCATACTGCACACATACACACACACACACACACAAATACACACCGGGTTGAACCCATACTGCACACACACGCACACAAATACACACCGGGTTGAACCCATACTGCACACACACGCACACAAATACACACCGGGTTGAACCCATACTGC
>JAQIWG010008746.1:0-11178 GCA_034695025.1 Chamaedrilus cognettii | reverse complement strand
TAGTGCGCAAGTGCTATAGTGCGCAAGTGCTATAGTGCGCAAGTGCTATAGTGCGCAAGTGCTATAGTGCGCAAGTGTGCACAGACGCAGGAGTGGCAGAGAGGTTGCCACAGAGAGGCCCGGCGAGGACGGCAGAGTTTGTCGTAGCTCCGTCGTACAGCATCAATGAGTCAAAGGCACAGTCCTTAGCCTGCTCTATCTCCATCTGGTCAACCCTGCGCAACAGAACTGACAGTCATTCACATCTGGTCCTGCACGACAGAACTGACAGTCCTTCACATCTGGTCAGCCCTGCGCGACAGAACTGACAGTCCTTCACATCTGGTCAGCCCTGCGCGACAGAACTGACAGTCCTTCACATCTGGTCAACCCTGCGCGACAGAACTGACAGTCCTTCACATCTGGCCAACCCAGAAAGGATGAAACCGATAGCTAGCATCGTTTTTCGGTTAAAATACCGAAAAATATGTCACTATGTTAGCTTAATAGCAATATTAAGCCTTTGATTTAGCATAACGCCTTCAATTCCTACCTCCGATACTAATCGTAACATATCCATCATAATTTGAATTTGATTGAGAAAACATGCTATGGCGTCAAAAATCTATTTATGAATCAATTTTAAGCACGACAAGGTAGTTGGAGGCCTACTGGAGGAAGACGGTTTTGTCCGAGTCGACCTCTATGAGCCACTGACAGCGCGAGTTGGAGGGGTAGGGGCGGGGGTAGAGGGGGGAGCTGATCACCCCCCCCCCCTTCGTCTGGGAGGAGTTGCCGCAGAGGGTCCAGAGCTTCCCAGGGATTACTGTCAGATACATGAAACAGAGTCAGAGTAGAAGCGAACTACAAGCAAACGGCACACCAATAGAAATAATTGCTGCGAATTAAAGTTCAACATACAAATGCAAATTCCCTAAAGTAAGCTTTGGGTTTCACGAGCTAAAGTCCAGAGGATCCAGACCTAGGCTGTGCCCACGTCGATGACAATCATTTTATATTGAACCAAACTTTTTCAATAAATAAAAGCAGCCCGCTTTGACGTTATTCCATAAACATAGACTTTCTAAACATAATTGCGGAAAGCGATTTGGCTGCTATTGTTGGAACCTTCTAAATTTTAGTTTGAGTTCTATCATTGTAGCTAGTTCAGTTTTCGTTTCGGAAAATCATTTTTGTTATAGATTTTCGTAAACGTTTAGCCACCATTGCGATTGTCGTTATTGTCAACGAAAATATCGCAGCAGCAGGCGCACCCTCGTACTGGCAGGTGTCGCCAATGAACCCTTCAGGACACAGACAGTCCTGCTCCAGAGCCACGCCCGCGTACAGACATGTCCCGTTGTTGAGACAAGGACTCGCGTCACACTTCTCAGTCCCTGCAGTAGTCAGCGTTTTGTTCAATCCCGGCCGATGTTATATCGATGATTTTTTTTACTTTAACACAATTCTTATTCCTTTTATACACTCTTCTTTCTCAAAATTCCATCTCAATTAGCAACAATACAAATAGCAAAATCAAAGAGAAATATGTCTACAAACGCAAAAATATATAAATGTGACCCAGGGAGCAGTATTTTCCGAAATTACTTTTTCGGCCAAAGTCTTAGTGTCAATTATTCTCGAGTTTTTTACTGACGAGCATCATCTAACGTGCAGATTATCAAAAAGCCATAAACAGACAATAATTAGCCCCTCTGCGAGCATGTATACCCTCGCAGATGTATCCCTGGATGGTGTTGGCGTTGACGAGACAGGGAGTATCGCGCCACTGGTAGGTCGCGAGTAGGGCTTTGATAACGATCCAGTACTCGTAGTTCGTCACGACGGAGCAGTTGCTCGAAGTCGGCGTGCCCTGGTACCATGCCTGCCACGCCTCGCCCGCAGGGAGGGGCATGTTCGTCCCGTCAGCCCACGTCCAACTTCCATCTATGCATGCGTATGTATATACAGCGATTAGAACTCTCGCTAACAGTGCAGGACTACGGCACTGTTATACAGTAGGCTGAAGAACTCTATGCTACAATCTACTGTAACTGGCAATGCAGCAATGATGCTGCCATAGGCGGTAGACGACACTTCTAACAATGTACACAAATACTAATGCAATGCAGAAATGACACCGACTGTCTACTCTAAATTTAAGAAGTATAAAACTAAGTTTTACACATTTGTGTCTTACACATTTGTGTTTTACACATACAGCACACTTTGCAGTATGGGGCGTCCCACTGCTAGAGACTCGACTAATGTTAGCTGCAGTCGACCTCGCAGTTTGTCACAGCAATGTTGCCATGAATAACCCTTTGCATAATCATTGTCTTTGTTGCCACTATTTTAAAGCAATGAAGAAATAAATAGAAGAGCCCGAGCCCGTTAGACGGACCGCTAATGTCCCTGCGCCCCCCTATGTATGCGCTTAGCGGGCGCTCCTTGAGGACGGACAGCCCGGTGAAGTTCATCTCCTCGGGTCCGTTGATGCTGATCAGCAGCGCGCCCTGCGCCCTGCACGCAGCAGCGGCCTGGTCCGCGTTGGACAGCAGGTCAGAGAAGAATTTGTACTTGTGGCCGTCGTTGTAGACCCAGCTGTCTGTCCACACGAGGTCCGCTGTGCGTGACACAACAACCAGACTGGAGTCATCTCATCCTGTCTTATCAACATTCGGGAGGGGGTAGAATTTATATAATGTTGTCCAAATATTTAGTAACTTATAATGCACTATGAAAGTATGATATTGGGGGGTTAAATTTGAAGTTTGGATTTAACACACTCCAAATATTGGGGTTCTAGTAGCATAGCCTACTACACACTCGTTATTATATTCACATGTTCATGCGATTTACACTGTGATAGTCCCTTGCTAAGCCCTTCTATCCCGTGGTGCAACACGACCTGTGTTAACACGCAACTGCAGCAGTAGCGCCGCGTCGTCTTGGCGCTATATCGGCGGATAGGCGATAATAGGCGAATCTAGCATTCGTGAATCTTGTACTGAGCAAGTACGCAACGGCACATAGGCAAAGCGACTTATTTAAAGACGTTATCAATATAAAGTTTAAGAACCAAATAATGACCTATAAAATTAATGAACTAATGAAATACAGTATTTTAGGAGTAGTGTTGAAAAAGATATCGCTTACAAAATGATGATTTTCGAGGCATAGCCTTAATGAGAGACAGAAGGCTTATTCCCAACAGTGACTTGTGCCTGGGACACAATTCGATGTCGGATTATTGCCGAGCGCAGCGCTCGCCAAATAATTTTAGATCGCGGGCCTATGTGCGCATATGATTTAACTATGTTTAAAAGAATCGCAGTTATAAAGATACGTCGATTTTTACGATCAAAATCATAGTTAAGTAGGAAAATGGCAATGTTGTGAAGGTTTCTGTATTATATTATTGTGAGGCCTAACTCCTATAACAAAATAAATAATACTCTTGTTTTAGTTCTCCACCAATACAAGCCGGAAGTTCCGCTCACGCTCGAACTTCCAAGTAACGCCGTGTTGAATAAATACCATTGTTGCCTAATTGTCCCCCCTCCCCCTCAAGCAAAACAGACAAAATGGCGGCCGACAAACTCGACATGAGCCTCGAGGACATCATCAAGCAGAATCGCAAGACCGGCACTGGCGGATTTCGCGGTGGCAGGGGCGCCGGGGGTCGCGGCGGCGGCGGCCGCTCTCCCCGCGGGGCTGGCGGGGTTGGAGGACGAAGGGAATTCGGCGGAGTGGCACGCGGGGGGGTGCGGCGCGACAACAGACCCCCCCCGCAGCCGTACGTTCGTCCTACCCAGATCCCGAGCAAGTGGCGCCACGATATGTACGAAGGAGCTGGGGGGCGGCCGGCTGTGGCCGCTGCAAACGGGGGAGGGCTGCCGAGGGAACCGGCCACGGGGACGCTGATGATTTCAAATCTCGAGTTCGGCGTCAACGATTCGGACATCCGCGAGCTGTTCGGCGAGTTCGGGTTTCTCAAGAAGGCTGCGGTTCACTATGACAGGTACCTTTTAGTTTAGTTTTACGATGCTGTATATCAAAATGAAGGTTCTTAAATAGTTTTACCGTTTTAAAAATTAATATGCTTATGGTAGATTGCTTAGCATGTGATTGAAGCATTTAATTGCATGTTAATTTGTGTAGTTACACAGATGTTTGGTACTTAACTCTAGCATTGAAATTTGCTTTCAAAATGGCTATTTAGATCATAATAGGTACTGTACCGTAGCATTAAACACGAAGCAAAATTGTGTGTTGAAATCCAGATACTGTATGTTGATTAAATGTATTTCCACGTTAATTAAAAATCACTGGTTCTGATAAAATTCACAAGCTACTACCATAGAAATTCATTATTTAGTCGCTCCATTGTTCTGCATATCTTCTCTTGCTGCCCTTAGGTCGGGTCGTTCCCTCGGCACGGCGGAGGTCGTGTTTGAGAGCCCCCTGGATGCCGTTAAGGCCATGAAGCAGTACAACAATGTGCCCCTCGACGGCCAGCCGATGAAGATCGTTCTGGTCGGGGGCGCAGAGGCACGGCCCGAGCGCAACATGGCCGGGCGCATCGGCCAGGCCCCACCGCGCGACGCATACCGTCCCCGCGGGGGCGGTAACTACCGGCCACCGCAGCGTCAGGGGTTCGGGCGTGGGGGCGGTGGTGGAGCAGGGAGGGGCAGGGGCGGGGCTAGAGGGGGCGGAGGGAGGGGCGGGGGTACCAGGGGGGGCAAGGCCCTGTCAAAGGAGGAGCTGGACGCGCAGCTTGATGCGTACAACTCCAAAATGGAAGTGGAGTAGGAGGAATAACGATAGTTGAGATACAAACTGCGAGTTGACGCTTGGAGCTTAGAGGCTTAAAAGGCGATGAACCACTGGCTGTGCAGATATTGTAGTGATTTTAACTGTTGCTGGCATTGCCAGGTCCGTTTGTATTGCGTTGGATGTGGATCTTCAGTCCAGGGGACTCTTCAGCGACCTATGAACTTGAGAGTATCTGAGTGGATGCTTGTAGCGAGGGATTGGTTAGGAGAACGAGTTTGAGCAGCATTTGGATAACGTTCACAGTCTCGCAACTTGATCACACATTAAGTAAATGACTATGGAACTCTTGAACTGGCTTGAATAGCTGTGGTTTTTGATATATAAATGGAATAAGTGACTATGGTTCACATGGTATGACCATATCATTCCATTCTAAAGCATATAAATGGAATATTCGCTGTGGTCTTCGATAATATAAGTGAAATGTATGAATGAGATGCTTTTAAGTTACTGGACAGTTTTTTGAGAAGTTTGGTTAACATTCTCGTTTTCTATAAGTGCAGCATTAATTGAAAATTGCAGAATTTAGAATAATCGAACTAAATGGAAGTTTCTGAATAAGACTGCTGGATACTTAGTATTGCACTTCTTATAGGGTGCTAATAGTAATGGTTTTTATCATTAACAAATTTCTACTATTGAATTTTAAATATGACACAATAATTTGAAATTGTTGATTAAAGACTTGGTTTATTCATGCTAGTATGTTCCTCCTTTCGTAGAAAAATATCGAGTTAATTTTTTTTAATTATCTTATTATCAACGCAATATGCAAATAATTATTTAATTTTTTATAAATAAATTGATTTATAAGTGGAAAGCCAAACATATTTCAAACACGTTTGTCAGGCCAATAATTATTGAACTAGTGCTACAATTTTCTTTATTTTAAAGAGTTAAAGCAGCGTATTCCTTTGTGGCGCAGCGGTTTGAACCTCTACCAGTTTGAATATAAGTAGTGACAGTAAGCCATTTATTGCAACTGTAAAACATGAAATTTTGGCTACATGTTATTTTTGCTGTTTTGCTTATCAGGAATTTAGTTGCACAAGTTTAATTTGCATTTTTGGGGACTGCTCATTATAATATAAAGCTACTGCTGCTTTATTTTGACGCATGCAATCTTAGCGAGGTTTACCAATTTTTGCAAAATTTGACAAATTTTCATGCATGCGAAGTTTTCATGTTTTACAGTCTTTGAATTTTGCGACTCAAAAACTTTTGACGAAGCTGTTTATCATTCAAGCAGCTTTGTCTAAAAAAATGGATACGCCTTCAACGAGTAGGCCTTAAGGAGCCTACCCTATCATCGACCCAGTATTATCACAGTCTGAATTTTCACTGAGCGTCAAGACAATACAAATCGCTGTCCTAAAACAATGCATGAATAAACAAAATAACTTATGACACAGGTCTAAATAGTATCCTTGGTCAGCGCTATTGAGCCGCTAATGGAAGGCTGCACTTAGCCATGGCAGGCCTATGGCTAGAGCATTGTGTGGCTAACAGCGTTAACCCGCACACTCAGTACGGTCATAATTGTAGCCGCGTCACAATATCCACGGACGTATTTAAATGATCTACTTTTTATATCTAATGTGTCCTCTGTAATGCTCGCTTTTATAAACATTGTAGGTTATACGTGTAACGGGTGTAACGCCCAGACTGAGCGTCATATCAGGCCTAGGCCTACTTAGCAATAAGTGGAACAAAGTAACCAACCCAGAGACAATACTAAAGTGATTGATTTTGAAAAAAGCGATAAGTAGCGTAAATAGTAGGGGGGAGGGGGACCAAATTATTGAAGAAAACTTTTGTTTCTCAAATACAAATCTGTAACAGACTGGAGTGCCAACATGTAAGCTACTTTATCCTTTCGTTGCATAATTTTTTTCTCAATAATTTTCTCAATGTTTCTGATATTCTAGCCTACTTACGTTTACAGAGCGAGTAGTAGTCCGCGCAGCAGTTCTCGTATAGTTACTCACGTTTACAGAGAGGGTAGTAGTCCGCGCAGCAGTTCTCGTACTGAGCGCAGGCGTCGTTGCAGAAGCACGTGTTGGCGGGATAGTAGGGGTCGCCGCATCGGTTGCGACATGTTCCGTCCAGACTCACGTCACTACTCGCTGAACACCAACACCGATTACAATACCGGTAATATTGTTTAAAAGATAAATAGACTATGATTGCAGAACGGTCTTGGTTTTGGAGGTTTAAGGACTATTTCGTAGACCCAAGCACGCATAATTATAGACCTAACAATAACGGGCCCTAAAAATAAAAATTCCAAAATGGAATTTGAATAGGCCTATGTTTCGGCGCAACAGTACTTCATGGCGTCATGGGGTTGGCCCATACCTACTCTGGGTTGACCTACATGTATATAATATAATATAGGAGCCTAGTAACAAAGACGTTTGCAGCGCTGTTCAAAGATTCGACGCGCCCTCCATTTCCTTGAGATCGTATTTGACGACTTGCTCTGAGCTACCTGCATGGCTGTAGACCTGCTCTTTGTACCCCAGCATGGGCATGGGCATGCAGGAGTGTTCAATAATTGGAGTACATCATACAGCAGGCAATGGTTGCTCTTCATTAACTTCTTTGACTTTATATCGGTTATCTATTAGCGTTAGACGCTCGCATCCTGTGCCGTATATCCTATGACTATGTATGCTCATCCCTGCAGTCTCCCAGGCCCCACGCATGCGTGTCCATGAATTATGCGTGTCCATTAGAGACAGTCCTGCGCTAGCTATGCGGACGAGACAATGCAAGTTAATGCAGCAGCGTAGACCGAATTAATGACTCGAAAGCTGCGCTATTGCCTTTTGTCGAGATACGCCGTGATCACCATCCAGCAACGCGAGGTTGTTGTGAAAGAATGCAATCCACGTGTGCACCCTATCATTGTGTAGCTATATAATTATCGCACGCAACCGTCGATAAAGAGTCAGTTACGCAGCAGCAAAAATTATACCTACGCTACAATAACAAACTTTACTGCGTCCAGTAGCAATGTCTTTAAATGATGTTCGAGCACGTCGTCATTCAGTGGGGGGAGGGGGGGGGGGGCGGTCGCTTCTCAAAATCTATCCGCTATACCGGTCCCCTCTCATATTTTCCGTCCTATTATAGCCCAGGGTATAGGGATATAAGTAGAATAATGGAGTCATAAATTATTCTGAAAATGCCTTGGTCCTTGCTTTGTAGTCTGCTGCACTTCTCCCGCACCTACGATTCAAGCAAGTGATGTTTTTTCCATCTCCGTTTGCATGAAATATTTGTTGGCGCGTTACAAGTGCATTATGCATACATACACACATGCTCAAATATATATAGAACCTCCGGTGAGCAAAATAACCTCGTCGGTATAATACATGTAAGTATCGCTATAAACCCATGCATGCAGCGCGCTATCGATGTAGCAGACCGGAAAAGCGGTGCAGTCAATATCACGCTGCTACAAAAGTACATGCAGCGTCGGAAACAGGAATAGCCTACAGGCCCTGTAGTATACTGGCCGATCTATTATGCATTCTGTATGTTTGCCTTCAGAATAAAACGGGCTGACAATAATGGAACGGGCCCGAGGGGAAGGAGCGAAAATCGAAGATGATGTTTGCCAAGGAAGCAAGACGGAGCTTTCTAAAGGACTTGGAAGTTTGCCGCATAACATTCTCACTTGCGTGTGGCGGGTCGGTAACAAAACTAAGATATCGACTTCAATTATTATTGCGAGGATACAGCCTGTGCTACAAAATCTTGCAGTCTATATAGGGCCTAGCTGAATAGCTGCATGCATGGGCGGTCATCGTTCAGCTGACTGGAAGCGTGTGCCTTTCAGGTCTACGCTCTCAGCGGTCTGTCCAGTATATAAAACCATTATAATACTACCAAGAGGTTCAGTACAATACTCTAGCACTGTGCCAGCATGTAGCACAATAAACTTCTAAATTCCACTTTCCTTCAGCTTGGTTGTCAAGACATGCATGCACACTGCACGTGTGAAGAAAATATTTGACCGACATCACTGCTCGCTTGTTCGGCTCATTAAACCATTTGCACATTGTATACGATATTCTAGAGGCTAAATCTGGCCCGTTAATGCCTCATGATTTAGCTGCATTATAGTGAAAAAAAAAGATAAAATGGCTTCAAAATAGCGCCATGTGAGACAGACTGGTCGAGGTTCGTGCGTGTCGAGGAGGCATGGAGTGGATGCTTTTCCAAGCAAAGTCGCAAAGTTGCAGTCGCAAAGTCACAAAGTCACAAAGTCGCACAGTGCATTTTAACTAAAATTTTCGACCATAGGGGTTAGATGACAATGTGAGCCTTTCATGATTTTCTTTAGGCTTAAACTGTTATGCGTACTCACTACACGAGCATGTTGGTCTGTGAATTGTTAGACAATGGCATAACTATTATAATTCTAAACTTTTGCATTGTAAAAACCGATAGCGAGCGTTTTGACTTTAATTAGCCCACCAAAATAATCATTGCAATGCTAAGGGGGTTACAGAATAGCGATGAATATCATTGTGACCGTTATATGATGTAGCGAATTGATGAACGTAGATCTATAAACAGCCCTCTCACCTGGTTGCATCAGCGCCAGTGCTGCGAGACAGGTCAACACGTGCGACATCCTGCCGCATGCGGATACCTACATGTAAGTGAGTTCCGTTATCTGTAATTCTGCAATTTGTAAGCTTATAGGCCTGTAGAACGCTCGCAAACTTGTGAACTGATCGCTGAGTCACGTGACTTCCTGTGCGTCGACGTTAATCTTAATCTTAGCCTTAATCTTTAGCGAAGTAGCCTAGGCCTAAACGTGCTAGAAATAAAACTGTTTGTAGCGCGCTGTATTTCTTTGCGCGAAGGCTGCATAACATTTCCGTTAAAGCTAAATGTCGGCTAAATTAATGCTAATTATTTGAGTTAAAAGTCCACGTACAAAAATAAGGCTATCCGTTCACACCTGCTTTTCAACACGTGCCACGCAGCCTATCACGAATGGATGAAGTTATTAAACAAATCTTTAGTCGTCACGCCGACACGCATCTCTGAAAGACTTCAATACTATAGCCTACTCGTGTAGGCTATCCGTGGACATTGGACACTGGACAGACTCATTATAATGAACCTATCACTGACAGCTAGCGACGAGAAGACTTAAGCTTAATGGAATAGTCAGTCCTCGGATGAGGCCGTAGCGCCTATATTCCTACAATATATAGATAATACGGTTCAATCACTCGGCTCAGTAGGAGCTCTTTGATTTCCGATTTCAATCGGTTGTTGTGATGTGCGGCAGCACGTCGGACGTGTTCGCTCAATGAAGGCGCTGACAATAATCTGGCGGAACTTCACGCCTGCATTGATTCGTCGGGTTTTGTCACAATAATCATTCGTGTCGAACGTCCTTTCGAGTGTTTCATGCGCGCATCGAGGTGTGCTTGAGAGTCGTGCTGAGTCTTTCACTGTTCTATAGGGCCTAGAGCGCCGCCGCTGCGTTGTCTCCCAATGCCTGCAGCGTGATGCGCGCCAAAGCGGAAAAATGTTTCTTTTATGATGGAAAAATGATTGATTTTATGAAACGACCAAAATACTAGGCTACTAATCTTCTTGTGCGGCTATGCCAATATGGCATGCCGACTATGGGCGATAGTCTTGACCCATGCACTAGTTATCCTCGATGCCATTGTAGGCCTGCAATAACTGTAGACGATATTGGCTCAGGGCAGTTGCTCGGCAAGTAGATCAGCTGATAGAATGGTAAATTGGTAATTGAGGTTGAGTTGATGAAAGATATCGATTTTGAAAGGCATTGCGATGGAACTGTGAGGTTGACCCGATTAAAAACCCTCTAATAATGAATTCTGGCATAGACTATGAAAAACAAAATGTATACTAGCTATGCTTAGTACACGGCCCAGTGTCGAATTTGAAAAGGATTGTTCACATATTATCTACGGTAGCGCTGTATGGGGAGGGTAAAGGCTATTTTCAGAACAAAATAGCATATTCAAAGATGACATTGTGGATGAAAATTTTATAATTGCCTCAGCTGGTCGTTTAAATATTTTTAATATAATTGGGTTATAAAAAGAAAAAGGTAACTTTGCATAATCTATTCCAATGCCCACTTTTACTCATTCACTTCCGGTGCCAATGCCATGAAAGTTCAAAGGGCACTGTTCTTATTTGCAGAAATCTCAAATTATTCTTGCCCCCTATTTATTACCCAACTGTCCCCCAGAGCCAATAACCGCTGCAGGATGGCTACACACCCCGGCATGCTTTACTACCCCGCCACGGTCAACAACGCACAGCCCCTGCTGGACGCTCTCCGCTTCC
>JAQIWG010008745.1:0-11179 GCA_034695025.1 Chamaedrilus cognettii | reverse complement strand
ATCGAAAAACTAAAAACCGATCTGAATTCAGCACAAATTTCTGATTCTGAATCATTATTTGGCTTATTCTTAAGTACGAAATTTAAAAATTCACCCTTTGTCTGTAGTTACACGGAATTGCCCTTTACGCATTGTTGTATGACAGTTGTATGTATGCTTGTACTGGGCTGCGGTTTGTCATATATAACTCTTTTTTCTTTCTTCCAACTGTTTCTTTTTCCACTCTTGCCAACATCTCGTTTATTCTTTTCTTTGTTTAGCTAGACTGTCCAGCTCCATTCTCCTCCATTCTCCTTGAAATTGACGTCTCAAAAGCCTGACCCAGGTCTTAAATTCTTTTTATATCCTCTTTTGCTCGGCGTGGGTTTTCAAAGAAATTTTCCACTTTGACGCCAGATGTGTATTTTTTCGCCACTTACAATTCTTTTTCGCCAAATACTTTGCAGAATTTTTTTGCGAACTGACATCAGGCAGACTAGGCCTACTGCATTGCACATACAGAACTGAAATAACTTAATTTATTCAACATAGTCAATTGTTGAGTGAGACGCAAAGGCGCCGCCGGAATTCACTGAATACAATTTAACAAGAAATTGGCATTCGTCATTGAAACGAAACTCAATTCAGTTTTGCGGAAAAAATAGGTTTTAAAAAATTGCCAAGGTCCTTCGCTAATCTTAAAACAAATTCGCCGCTTCTGATTTTCTTTCGCCATTTGATGAATTTGGCTCTATGCAGGCCGAACCCTTGCACACGTCTTGGTCGCGTGTAGTGCTGCGGACCACCCAACAACTTTCGGAATCTGCTACTTTTTTACTCATTCCTCTAGTCAACAATTCCCATCTCTTACTAAAGTCTTCTTTTGCCATTCCTATTTTCGTTCTCGTTTCAGTTTCACTTCTTCCATCCATGTTTGCAAAAATTCTATCTTTACTCCCCCTTTTGAGTTTTTTTTTATGGGGACGTTATAGCAAATTTTTGCTTTGGGCGCCATCTGCTCTCGCTACGCCATTGGTAAATTCTATAGTATTTTTCTTCAAGTCTTATATCAACCACTGCACTTTATATTTGTAATGAGAAGTCGTTTATTAATTCCTCAGGCTACTAGAGCGTGGTTCTAACGCGGAGCTCGTGCTCTGGTTGCAGCTGCACATGCCGGTGCAGCTGGGTGCGACGGTGATTGGAGATGATCAGCAGACAGCCATGGTGGTGCCACCGCTGCTCGCCGCCGATCAAGTCCTGCGTCTGTGCACCACTCAATTCCCAGCGAGCACACTCGCCCTCGGATGGACACACACTGTGCAGCAGGGCAGCAGCAGCAGCGCGGAGCAGCAGCGCTACAACTGGACGGACGTGAAGCTGATGTACGACCTGGTGGAGCGCTGGCAGGTGCGCCAGCCAGTGACGCTGGTGGCACACGCGCACCGCGTGCGACACTCCACGGCGCAGCTCAAGTGGCTCATGGAGATGACCGGTGCCTCCCTTACCATCTACACGGCCACCCAGCAGCAGCAGCAGGCCTCTGAGGACGGCTCCTCCCTGCTCGACCTACTCTACATTAGACACAGGTTTCCAATACATTCCATCTACTACGACGTTCCTTCGACGCTGCGCTCTCAGTTTGAGCCAATGAAAGACGACGGGGGGCGCGTGGATCGTGAGGTTGCCGCGGAGGTGGACAGAGCGTTTGTGTATGATCAATGGCACGTGGTGAAGAGTCGCGAGGGGGAGACCATCTACGTGGGCACGGAGTCCGTGCTAATGCAGTCGGGACTGCTGCTCACCAAGGCCGAGTACAGCGCAAGCAGCAGTCGCCCCGTGACCATTGAGGGTCGGGTGGAGTTCCTCTCCTTGCCTTCCCAGGACGAGCTGGAGCCGGGTGGCGAGGCAGTGCCCGAGGGTGACGTCGGCCTCGCAGTATTCTTGCGCGCCACACAGAGCAGCAGACCCGACTCCATCTCTGGCATTCGCTGCTTCCTCGGCCTGTCTGGCACCCTGAGGATTGAGACCCGTGGCGTGCCTGGGGCCGACGCGCAGGTCACGGCAGCCATTCCTGGCCTCGCACCGTGCCTAGTCTTCAAGATCATAGACAGCGGTGACGACAAGATCTCACTTAACGTTACTCGTCCCAAGTCGTGTGACGACATGACAACCATCAACTTCAGCAACGGCCTGTCTCTGCCCATGCAAGGCGTCGCCACGGAGGCGTCCTACATAGCGATCAGACAGAGCCCGACTGCTGGAAAACTCAATTTAGTGTTCACAGCTGTCGATCAATTTACAATACGCACCTTAGAGTCAGCTTAGTGCCGATCAACGTTGTGTTGTCTTGCTAAATTTTTGCCTTTTGTATCATATACGACAATGGTTACGTTAACCATGAAGGAAGGCACACAATTTTGGGTCATATGTAGTTCACTCTTACATCACTTCATGATATGATAAAATCCAGAATCGAAACGACATAAAAGGCTTTTCTTGAATGATGTCCTTGGATGAAAAGACGCCACCTGAAAAGACGCCTCTTCGGAAGTAAAGCTCATTCTACTTGCACATATCAAAAGCATGTACATTATACGAAGGTCGTTCAGTATATAAGGTACTGTCCGCTGCAGTTTTTTGAATTTTTGAAAACGAAAGAATCAAAGATATACATTTTGGAGGAATATATTTCTCAACATCTTTGGAAAATTTCGTAACCATGACATCATTACAACTACTTCCGGTAGACAATGAACATGGCGAGGGTGCCGCTAATTGCGTCCCGCAAGGACGCAGTTGTTAGTTTTTTTGGGGCTAAGGGACTTAAACCGATGGAAATTGTGACTGAAATGCTGCCTGTATATGGTCAGAAGTGCTTTACGCGATCGGTAGTACACCGTCGAGAAAGTTTTCGGCGTTTGCGTCGTTTGCGAGTGGCTGGCGCAACAGCCGGCATCGTTCTTTGCAGAGTGCATTCAGAAACTTGTTCCACGATGGGATAAATGTTTAAATGTACATGGAGTATATTTTGAGAAATGAAGCGTTAATTAATTAGTTATAGTTAACTTCTATTGTCTAGGTGTTCATTGTATGCATGTTGTTGCATATTCGCATTTTTTGTTTAATTTTTGTAACAGTATATAGTATTATCAAAAAGTTTCAACACCCCTGTACACCCTGGTACTGAAAATATCATGTTATTAATGTCATGGTTATGAAATTTTCCAAAGATATTGAAAATTAAATATCATACAAAACCTATATCTTAGATACTTGTGTTTAAAAAAAAAAACTGCAGCGGATGGTACCTTATATACTGAACGACCCTCGTACAATGTACACATGTGTGTAATACATATGTAATACACATGTATGTACAATGTACACATGTGTACAGTGTACACACGAACTACCAACAATAAAGTTGCTCTTAATTCTAATTTCAATTATGTAACGATTTTAAAAACAATAGGTCATTTATTGCGTTGTGGTAGTCAGTTGACAAAAAAATCTTGTGGGATGGCTTTTAAAAAATTCTTCATCCTGCAGGTTGAAGTGTAGGCCAGTGCTTCTCAAACTTTTTGGGTTTATGGACCGGCAAATTTTTGTTAGCGGTTACGGGGGACCGCCAACTTTCATGGTAAAAAATTTGCACTGTCCAATAAAATACGATGCAAATTTCAATGGTGTACGAATATAATGTTTGTCAAAAATGAGGACACAAAACTTTGCTGTTATATACTTTGTTAACAAATTTTTTTAATTCTTTAATTATTGGAAAGTAAATTAGCAAAAAAATACGTATTTGGTTTTCGCTTTTATTATAAATGTGCAGTAAATTAATAGAATTTCTTTATCAACGCAGAAAAAAATTTAAAATTAGACTTTCAGCAAATTGTTAATGAAATAGCATCATGCTGGGAAAGGCGGTGACCTTGAGGACGGCGTGAGGATGCGACGGATAGGATGAAGTGGATGGCTGCAAATTGCCGACCCCTAACCGCCTTTTTTGTTTATCCTGCTCCCCATGTTTTCACACAGGTTTGCGCCCTCGTGAGGACTGCAGAGCTGGGTTTTTATGGATGATGCTCTTCCTGACGCCAACCAAGTAAATAATTATCTGGCACGGGGTTAGTAGCTAGTGACACTTGTGTGTTTAAAACCGTGCTGAAATGCCATGGTTTCATAGTTGCCGGCGCGGGGACTTGAATCCAGGTCTCCGGACGCTGTCCGATACCTGAACCGTTACAAGACAGAGCGCTGTCGTGTGGCGATTGTTGACCTGCTTGGCTACCATTAGCAGGGAATGCGATGACAAAATGCACGTGTGTGCTTCTCAGATTTATGTATATGGGTGGCATTATGTTGAGTTAAATTTGTAACCTACAAGTTGAACAACTGGAACATGTACGATGTTACGATTGTGCATATTGCACGATTGCACTTAAGAGTATATTCTTATTACAAGTTACATAAGCTTGTAAGTAAAGAAGTTAATATTTTAAGGATATTACAAGTTAAATTACAACGTGTTGCTTTGTATATTACCTCATAAATCATTTGAGGTTATAACCTTGAGACTGATGCTTTTCTACTTATGACTATAGCGTACCGGGTTTTCTCCGATTCGAAAACTCGACTTAAGAAAACTAGATGGCCACGAATTGTCACCATATTCAAATTCAAATAATTGGTGTCAGGAAGAGCATTGGTTTGATGTACACTACATAGGCTAGAAGATGCGGTGTCAATGTCAGCTCTTCACGCCTTCCTACCGTCGGGAGATCCAAGATTCACACTATTTGCGGATATTCAATATCTTACACATCCGGATTGTTGGCCAGATGAAAAATTTTGAATGTGAATTCACCTTCGTCAACAAATATCACATATTTTATCAGAGAGTATTGTGAGAAAGTTTAGATTCGTATTTTCTATTTTTGAATTTAATAGAACTTGACAAAAAAATTTATAATGGATGACTATTTATGTGTGCAATATTTTGTCATTGTGGGATAACAATAGTAATAGTTATGCATGAAAAACAATTGTGTATCGGTTTTTTGGCCCACCCTGTATATAGACCTAAAGTAAATGTGCAAAAGATGAATTTTTCATAGGCCTACGTCTTGCCGTTTTATTTTTTGGCAATTCTCAATTCTCATTCATTAAAGTTGGATCAATAACATTTTCAAACTAGGTCCTATTGACTGAAAGAATCTCCATCTGCACCCCTCCTCTGCCTCGCTGGTGAGTTCTTTTTGGAGACTGATTTACCTTTTGGATAGAAAACTAGGGTAACATGAGACATGGAGACCAAATTTCCTATCAAGCATTTTCCTGGTTAAAACTATCCCTTTCAAACTTCAACTCATGCAAAATAGTTACTCAAGGGAGAGATGAATTCTGCATATGCACCCTGCGCGGCGGCGGCCGCAGGTGAGTTATTGCCTACGGGTCATCGACCCCAAAGAAGAATAGACGACGGGAAGCGATTTTAGCATGTAAACAATACACATTTTCGCCTCCTTTGAAAATTCATATAAAATCGCCGGATCGTTTGCGGAAGCTGGGAATTGCAGATTCGGACTCAGGACGTCAGATGTCACGAGTCCGAATCTTCCACTCTCGGCTTCCGCAAACGCTCCAGTAAAGCCCCTCTGGTAAAATTTTGGAGCGAATCGGAGAATACCCGGTAGGGGCATAGACTTACCGAAACGCCTTCTACTAGGCTTTAACATTGCAAAATAATTTACATTTGCAACAATGACGATGCACTTCTACGCAGCATTCACTTCCGCTTCTTTCCAATTGCCTATCAGTGTAGATTTCTTGTCGATACATTGAAGTGATGAAAATAAAGGAGTGGCGCCCTAGGGTTATTTGTGTTACGGCGCTTATTATGGGTCTGTATAGTAAATTCTCCTCTTATTTTTGTTGGCCTCTTGATTAATTGTTCTTATAACCGTCATTGATTTTGTACGCGAAAAAATGTTATTTAAACTTATTCACATTTTTTTGGGCATATTTCAACATTATTTTTCCTTACACTTTGGTTTTCTTGCCAGGGTTTTTTTTATTCCAAAATTTAAACTAACCTTCTCTTTTGTCGTCTAATCTGATAATGACTATGTTTTCACACAGGTTTGGACGTTTGCACCCTGATGAGGACTACTAGAGCTGCGTTTTTACGGCCGGATGCCCTTCCTGACGCCAACCAAATAAATAATTATCTGGCACGGGGGATACCAGCTGGCGACACTTGTGTGTTTTAACAGCCTTGCTCAAGGGCCTGTAACACATGGTTTCATAGTTGCGGGCACGGGGACTTGAACCCTGGTCCTCTGGACTCCGAGTCCGAATCCTTAACCGCTAGTCTACACCACACCACATCGCCTCGCTTTTTTTTTCTTATTCCGCACAAATTACGCGTACTTTCTAGCTCCATCTCGTTCGAAACTGCAAAAGTTAAAAATATTCAAAAAATTTATTCGGGTCAGCAGAAGAATTGGCTAAATATATTCTCCTAGACCCTGTGGGAGAGCTATAATTTATTTATTTATTTTTATTTTCGACTATTTTTGAGCGCTAATGCTATCTTCAGGCATGGATTTAAGGCTTTCCATGTGTGGAGCAGTTTTACGCATATGTTGCTCCACACTTTCTGTTTTGTAGAGCAGTTCACGAAAAGTGTGGAACAATCTTTTTACGACACGAATCTGGTCATGCATGCATCAATATTGATAGATAATAATCAGAGTAAAGATTTTAAATTGTATAACGTTCTTACTGATTCTTTTTCATGTTCATAATGCTTCTGTTTTAACCCTGAAATTCTAAATTCGGCATCGTTTTGCATGTAAAAGTAGCCAGAAGGTGTACAAGATCGTAGCGTCACACATCATGGCTGTCAATGGACACATTTTAACTGATTGAAGTGTATCCATTCACAAAAAATTGTGACCGTAAAGTGATTTTTTATCTTTTGGGATCTCCGGATAGTACAAAATAATAAGGTTTTTTTAATTTCGGTAAAATTGAGAAAAAAATTTCTAGACAATCTTCAACCAATGCAAATAGGTAAGTGCACAGAATAACAATAAATTTGGTGCAAAAATTATGCAAATCTGACATACCTTTCCCGATATACAACTATTTTAGTATTCAAAAATTTTAAGCGAGCACGTGGTTGGTCATTGAAGTTACCAATCAGCGCCCCGTAAGACGCATGGATACAGGTTAAATTAGACAGCGTTTTAGTATCATAGCGCTTGTGTGACTGTTATATAGTTTTGATCAGTTAGGTTAACTGATCAAAACTAGGAATGCTAGGACAGCTATTGATTAGTAAACTTAGCAAAAACCTGAAAGAGGTTCAAAGAAGCTTCACTTACAATGCTATGTTTTTTAGTGCATCTATTAAGTCAAACAATTTCTTGATTTATCATTTAGTAAACTACAATAAATACTGTAGAATTTAATATTTCTCATGTCCAGTAGGGTCCCGTCGAAAGATCAACAAACATCCCTAGTTTTGATTGCATGCAATCCGAATTTGTCACTTTATTGACAGCAGCAGCAACTATCAGCCAGTTACAGAGCAGATGGTGACAGTAATAATTATCACTAGCCTGTACTGCAGTATTCTAAGCACTATGCCTGTTACAATAGCTTGTTATTTTAGTCCACAACCGCCACGGTCTAATAAACTCACTGAGTCCAGCCACCGGGCTGATTTAGTTGTCAAGACTTGTGGCAGCCTGTCGTATTATCGCTACACGCTATCACCCCTATGACTTGCGACGCAATCAAACTGCACCACACACGCTGGTATCTCAGCCTGTGATTGGAAAACACAGCTGGAAATTTCCTTGGGCTATATCAGTTGCTGGTTTTGAAAAGTGGGCCTAATACTGGCCTAATAGTTAACATCAGACTGATTTTTAAATCAGCAAATAAACCACGAGAGTGAATCGCAATTATTGCGATGCAGTTTGAGTTTTGTACCGCAATCGACCCCAAAGTGCAAAGCAAATTGCGTTGCGACACGGCATAAATCCATCCCTGGCTATCTTCCCTATGCCGACTACAGATGTTCGAGATAGAACTTTTTAGCCGCTGGCCTTTCGGCCTAAGACGGCTATAGCAATGTAGTTGGTTTTATGAAATTAGAATTTTTTCTTCTTATATAATTCTCAGGCGCAGTTTTGATTTTTACTTAGGGACAAATTGCGAAATAGCCATGTGTAGAGGTCACTTGAACGAGTCCGAAAAAAATCAGGATCCTAGCCCATTGCTCTAGGGGAGGTCAAAATAAGATTTTACAAAATTTAGACAACAAGCAGGTGGAGCATCGGTTTTCCTGGTGCCTGTGCTGGTGCAGGCCATGCTCACGTTAGTCCTTAATTTCAAATCCTCAACCACAAACCCTGCCCAAACCCTAATGGGGCCCTAACCCTAACTTGCTAGCCGTAATGGGGCCCTGACCCCTAAACACTAAACTTCATGTATATTTAGACAATCTATATTTAGATTAATGGGCTAGAAGGCATGGCCGTTGACACCGGCACCAGCACGGGCACTAGGAAGACCGATGCTCGACTCGCTTTTTTTAGACATCCATGGCTCGTAGGCCATCATATCTAGGGTTTCCAGATTCTCATCATTCAAATGAGGGACACCAAAAATCATTTGTAATCATTGAACTGTAAAGAATTTACATATTACGAGTTCAGATGCGAAATCAGCTAAAAAACGGTATAAACTGAGATGGCACAAAGCAGACCTTGTGTCATATTGTCAAAGTGGTACACTGTTGAAGTCGACTGTAACGCCTGTAGCTTTGCTACTTTGTTCTGTTGAATGCAATGTACTAATCATAAATTAATTATAGATACGTACTACAATTCTATTGTTAACATGCTTTCTCTCTCTACTGTTGGTTGTGTACCTAAGATGCGTTATAAATGCTCAAAACCCTTTTTGTCTGATGAACTTGATAGTCTTAAGACAAAAAGTATTGACATCCATAATCTGTGGCATTTAGTAGGATCTCCACGGCACGGAGTTATTAATGCAGCACGTTTAGCAGCCAAGCGAGATTATAAACATGCTATTTAGAAGGCTGCTTTGGAATATAAGCAAATAATGCTGATAAATTGAATTGAATTTTTTACAAATAAAAATCAAAGGATTTCTGGCACTGTTGGAATTTTAAATATCAAAAGGCCTCTCAAGCCCAGTCACCATTGAAGGTCAATCTGACCCTGCTATTATTGCAAATACTTAAAAAAAACTTTTTTAATGCATATGTTGATTCATCCAGTAATTTGTCAGCAGTTAATGAATTTAAGTGCTCACTCCTCTTTGTCTGACGATAGTAATGTTGATAACATTGTTATTGAAGTTGAAGCCATTGATCGTTGCATAAAAGCGCTCAAGGTCAATAAATCTGCATGTTTTGATGGTATTGTGTCCGAGCATATTTTGCATAGTCATCCTGCAATTGTCATGCACTTGAAGCTGTTATTTGACATTCATGCGTTCCTGATGCTTTTGGTCAAGGCATTGTAATTTCAATTGTAAAAGATAGGCATGGTGACGTTAGTGGTGTTGATAATTACAGACCAATTACTATTAGTCCATTAATGTCTAAACTATTCGAATTGCTACTATTAGACAAGTATGGATTCTGTCCACGGACAGTTTGCAGTTTGGTTTTAAAAACAGAATATGATGTAACAATGCTATTTTTGCAGTAAGGAAATATTTGAATATTTGAATATACCAGTGTTGAATATTTAAACGAGCAGAATAGTATACATAGCTACATAGCTTCACTCGATGCATCTAAGGCGTTGGATCGAGTAAATCATTATAGACTATTTACGACATTGATTAAAATTGGTCTGCCAAAGTTTTTGTTGATACAATTATAAACTTACTGTGTCTGTACAATGGAATGGTCATGACTCTGCTTCGCTTTCTGTCCTAAGTGGTGTTCGACGAGGAGGAATTTTATCACCTATTCAATGTTTATGTGTATTGTATGTTAACAACTCTTCGAAAATTAGACTATAGGTGTCATGTTGATGGCTTGTTTATGGGATGCATTATGTATGCGGATCATTTGTTCCTAATTTGTGCGCCAGTCACAGATTTACAATTAATGCTCGATACATGTGGTGAAATTGGTCTGATGCTGGGCATTAATTTCAACTGCAATAAATCAAAATGTTTGCTTATTGGACCACATAGAGCTGTTAAGCATGGACCAATGTCTATAAATAATTCACCTATTTTGTGGTCTGATAGACTAAAGGGTAACTTGGTGCCACTCTTACTTCTTGTAAACAATTTACTATAGACTTTGCTGATACGCGTCGCAAATTTTTTGCTTCTGTTACTAGTATACTTAGAAAATGCAATAATGTATGCGAGATGGGTAAACTTGAATTACTTAAAAAACATTGTCTGCCAATATTACTCTATGCAATTGAGAGTCTTAATGTTAAAATTGTGCTTCTAAAAGAAATTAATAGTTGGTGGAGTGCTGTATATCTAAAAAAAATAGCTTGTAACAAATGGGATTCTGTTAAAGAGTTAATTTGTATGAGGTCGCCTTCATGTATTACATATTGTTAACATGAGACAGTTCATTTTCACTAAATGATTATTATTGTGTAATAATGAAGTAGTTAAATACTTGATGACTAGATACATGCGTAGTCGGGAAATTATTAATGCTCAAAACAGATTTAACAACAATATTTGTTGATCTGTTGCTAAAATAAAAGCTTTCACTTTTATTTCATTTAAAAGCATGTGTATCTAAGGATGGATTGCAATATTAGTTAATAGCATATACAAAAAGTAGATTACTCTGTTTTTCGCTGTCGACTTTTGGCTTGGAACGATGGTTGTTGGTTTTTTTTGTATTTTTTGTTTTGTTTGGTTTCTTTGGTTGCTTCTGTCTGCATTTTGCGTTTGTTTTATTCATTCTGTCTTGCACAAGTAAATATATTTCCTTGAAATTTTCAGGCATTGTAGCTGAGATAATTTACACAAGGTCCCCAAATTTCAAACGAAAATATTAATGCGTTCAAAAGTTATGAAAGTTTTTGTAAAAAAATCGAAAAATGAAATCAACCAGTAATAATTAAAACTAAAATATTTCTTCAACTTAATTGTTCTAACA
>JAQIWG010008744.1:0-11179 GCA_034695025.1 Chamaedrilus cognettii | reverse complement strand
AAAACAGGCGGAGTGCAACTGCTCGGCCTTTAAAAATCGAGTAGGTCTACGCCAGCAGAGTAGAGCTTCACGCCTAGCCCTGATGTTGCGCATGCCCCGTTCAAATTCGGCACACTTGCATTTAATCATCATTGCAGGAATAAATCGAGTTCCAACGTTAGTTGGAACACTTATATAGGATTGGAGTGCTAGCCTATAATCTTGTTGTTGTTGTTGTTGTTGTTGCATGGGAGAGATAGAGAATTTTAAGGAAGATGGATTTTCTTTCTCAATATTCATCGCTTTCCTTTTAAATTTGTACCAAAAGATAGGGAATTCAAGAGACATGCGGTCTGTTTCCATCCTCCTAACAGCCCAATCTGCCCTCCCCCCCCGCAATGGTGATGGAGTGGAGTTGTAGTTTAAGGACCGTGCACATGTTTAGTAACGAAGACCATTCCAGCGAAGTAACAGTCCAGTCTGCGCGGAGGGCCACGCGCAGACCGACCCCCCCTCTTTAGTCGCCTTTTACGACTCGCCCGGGGTGCTCTGGGCTGCAAGCCAATTCTTCGTTCCCAACTTGCAGGGGTCAACGAAGAAGGTCGACCGATCTGGGCTTTTAGGCTATGAACGTGTAGGCCTACCGTACGTACAGTATAAAACTTCCCCCAGCAATACATAGCATAAGGCTGTAAGTCTAGCCTACAGGGCTACTTTGTACAAAGATAACTATGCAGTATTACAGCATACACAACACAACCTAACTACTTAGCAACATGATAACTTCATGCTAATACTTCATTATCCTATAAAGGGTGTACCTTAGTTTAAAAATACTTTTGAATTAATCAAAAAACCTGTTTACATTGGTTAAAAAATAGACTTATATTTGGGATGAGAATAACAAATTAAATCTAAAAAAACAATGCAAATTAACTCCGCATTGCAAAATAATCACACTGCAGTATATATGAGTAAATATATACGATTAAGTACAAATAATGTCATATCTGTACTTAATCGTACTAAAACGGTTAATTTCCATTGTTTTTTAGATTTAATTCGTTATTGTCATTCCTAATATAAGTTTATTTTTTAGCCAATGTAAATTGGTTTTTTATTTATTGACCTATAATCAATTCGTCCTGCATTATGCGTCCTTATTTCATGACGAACTGTTGCAACGTCGATATTAAGGTATCACCCTGGCATTATCATATTAGCCCCCTTTAACTGCTGAATTTGAATAAGACTTGCCCTAGTTGTAATAACTATCATACATTCTACAACAACCGTACCATTTACAGCCGGTATGCTTAAAGTTTACAGCTTCAATAGACTTTCTCACGTTACCTTCATGTGCTCCCAATCACCCCGTGCTGTCCCTCCACAAAGCAGACGGCTCTAATAAATTATCATTCCTATCATCCTCCCAAGATATCTCGTTTCCCAATCATACAGTTTGTCATTCGACCCCGCGTAGGGCGTCCGTACACCCGCGGCCCCCGTCCCCCCCCCCCCTCCCCGTGGCGACCAATGAAAGACGAGAAGTTCATAATTAGGATATTAGACGACAGGAGTTCAGGGGGCGCGTCTTCGATGCTCGCTGCGGGAAGCACCGTGGTCATCTAGATACAGAGTACTCGACTGCTTTATGTGGTTGGCTGGTTTCCCTCTCGCGAGGCTCCGAGTGCCGATTGGCTAAGAGAGATCTTTGCTCAAGTTGAGGGGTATGGGTCAGCGAATGAAAGTAGGAAGGGACGGAGATTACTGGCCTGGACTTAAACTATTGTCTGCATATGTTGCGATGAGGATTTTTTTAAAGTTGTGTTTAATATTTTGACATTATCTAGTCACATTCGATTTTGAGAATGTTATTTTTAGCCATTTATTAATGTTAGTGGTTTGTTGAATGTATGTTTGTTTACCGGTATGTTCAACTTCCTTGGCTTTGTAATTTTGATGCACAAAATTACAAATTTCTGTCTCAAATCTGATATTTGGTTACATGGGTTTTGCAGTTTTCTGTGTGGTACAATTTATTAGAGTAAGCTTATCCACGAGTCAGACGATACTTTTGAAATACTTGTGTTTCAAACGCTTCTATTTCAAATACTAGCATCTATACTCAAGCTCATGCTTGTCCAAACGGTGCATGTATCACACAGTCTACTTGTATATCAACCGGTCATTTCGCTTTTGAAAAGTGAGTTATTTCTATCCCGCTTTTAAGCAGCCACACGATGTCGATTTTGAAATACTTGTATTAAAAAATAGAGTAGGCTTTTAGAAGCATATTCTTGTTTTTCAACCAGTCGATCTGAGAGGGGTGTGATGCGCGGGTCCATTCGGTCTCTAGACTGTCAGATAAGAGAAGCTACACTGCGAGCAGACTACCGTGCCCTGCGGGGACGGACGTTTACAACTTGATACGAGCGTCGCCTCTCTCGCAGCTGTTGCTCAGACCTCAGTATTACTAGCCGTCCGTGCGAACCTCTGCTGCTATTCGCAGATCTGGATTCTTTTATCCGGCGCGCTGGGATAGTAGTTGATAAGTGTCAGGAGACGCACTAATGTCAGTTAGGAGCATGTTGTAGGCAGAGATTCTGGCTGGAAGCTGTTGCTATGGTGTTTTAGAAATTAACTTTTAGTTCATGCGTTCAATTGCACAAATTTGTAATTTTTTTTTTTTTTTCATTATGCATGCATTAACTGATTTTTTTGAAAGATTTTGTGGACACTGTATATCGGCTTAGCATTTTAGGAAATTTGGCTTTGGCCTGACGTTCATTTGTACAGTGTATATATATGTTCGAGTGATGTTTATATAATAAATAGTTTATATATTACAAAAAAGGTAGTATGACAGTGGTATAACAGTTAGATGAAGATCATATCTGTCTCTTGAAGCCTGTAATTGACCATGATTTGTACAATCATGATTGTGTTGACTGAGAGTAAAGAATACTAAGTCTACTGCTTACAACGTGCTAATTAATTTTAGTAGCATAACTCGAGGTTTGGTTTTCTTCCGTGTGTAAAGACTGCTTCATACTGTTATTGCATTACAGCAATAGTATTAACGAACGATTTCTTTCATTTTCTTTAAGATGACGGACTTTTATCGCAACAGTTGCTGTGCAACTTTTAACATGTGTGTTGTTACCCAGTTCATGGTGGTTTAGTCTCGGTGCAGTATTTTACATACGTATTTTAAATACGTTGAAAATTTTATATACATTTGATGATGGTGGTTTAGTCTCGGTGCAGTATTTTACATACGTATTTTAAATACGTTGAAAATTTTATATACATTTGAAGTTAAACGACAATTTTTTTACATACAAATATTTTTGTTGTTGTTTAATTTCTATTTAAAAATTGATGTTAGCATTCTTGTGATTTACGTAAATCTTCTTTCAACCTCTTCGTTGGTGATGCTATGTTGATCTGCTCAGCGTTTTGTCAGCAAAATAAGTGTGTGCCCTCAGCCAGCTTGCGTTGCGATAAGCTGTTGAATAAATCAAGGAGCACAAAGTCATGCTTGATTAAATGCTTGAAGCTTTTGTTGTTATGCAGGTTGACGTCTACGATGGTTTATGATACAACGCGAGCCGAGCCTCTGCGGATAGTTTAACCTGGTGAGTGGGCGTGTCAACCCCTGCGGACTGCGGTCTAGTGTCCACCCATTTCCGCGCACCAGGGACTGCTGGCGTGACCAGATGTGGTTCTTTAGGTATCGTGTGGTACCGGTGCTTTGGGGACTGAAAACAGTTTAGTGTAGGCCTGTTCATAGTGCTCATAGAACTTTCTGGCAGTTTGAGTGTTTGAGGTGCTAATGCATTATTTTTGCTGCTAATGCATTAAATCTGCTTTTGTCGCAAAATTCAGGCTTGAGACAAATTTATTTTGTGTGTGCAAAGACATGCAAGATTGCATAATTTCTGTATAGACAGACGGACATCCAAAACGACGTTTTGTAAGACGGATCTTGCGAATCTTTGCCAATTTATCTCAAATTTTGAAGAGTTTTGGCACAAAATTCATAACTGCGTTGTTTTTGAGAATTTTGCTAATTTGTTCCTTATTAGAACCCAGTACTGTGGTACATTTTACATCTGGTCACGCCCTCGTCCGCATTCAACAGTCAGTCTTGCAGACAATAACGGACAGCGGACGGCGCGCCATCACCACGAGTGGACGGCGGGGTGTCAGAACTGCGGACTCTGACAAATTGACGCGTAGCAGCTGGGCGCGTACTACGGGTAGCTCAACGGATAGCTCAACGGCGCAAAGGATAGCTCGCGCGCTATGCGAGGATAATGTCGGCTAGCATGATAGCGAGCGAGGAAGCGTCTGCAATCCGTAACTGAAGGCTAAGCTAAGGGAGGCGTGTGGTTGTAGAGGACCGAGTCGTCAATAATTGAACGTTGCGCGACACCGCGGCGCGGATGCTAGGCGCTAGATCTCAACGCCTTGCTGCGAGCGCAGCCGGAGTAGTGATAGCAATTCAGCCCTGAGGCTAAAACACCTCGGTCTACCGCAGAGCCCATTGGGCCTAGATAGGAGCAAGCGTGGGCTGTGGCTTGCGTTGTTCGGCTGGATTACTCGATAGCGTATTGCGCGGTAGTCAGTTTGATGACTGTAGTGAATTTTCAACGCTAAACGACAGCGTGTCTGCGATCTATGATAGGCTCGATAGGTTAAGTATTGACGATTGCCTAAATGACTGATACTCGTTGGTCTGTAGGCTGTTGCAAAGTATGATACACCGGTAGCATTTTATGCGATATACAGCATCAAAGTGTGGCATAAAGTATGGCATAGTATAGGGCAGTACAGTAAGAGTGTACTATAGTACTGGTTTAGTAAGCCCGAAGTACAAGCGTAGCTGACTTGTTAATTGTGAGCAATATGATAACGTATAGCGGTGTACGTAGACTGCCGCAGTCACGATCTGACTAAATTTGCGTGCCAGCACTCTGATTTGCCTGCACTTCGAATTCGCGCGTGCTATGCACTTGCAAGTTTTCCAAATCCGCCTTCTGAGCCACGCGCTCCGTGGAAGACCGGAAGTCCTAGCGGTGCTCTAGCCGGATAACTGTTGCTTCCAGTCTCCACAGACTCGCTCTCCAGACGTCTCCAGTTGCACGATGGCGCTAGCCTGGATTACTGTTGCCGCTACATTGATGTGTGGCTTGGCGCCATCTCTGCGAGCAGTGGCAGCAGCTGTCCTGGATGTTGGTGAGTCTTCGGCTTTATTATCCACCACTTGAATGTAGGGGCATACGCGCTTTCATTGTATTGTAACTGAGGATATTTGCTTCGTTTTATGCATATCAGCTTTACAGGTTTAGATCCTGCAGGCAAAATAATTTTCAATTCGAAATAATATTCAATTCATGACTGAAGTGGTCACGCATATATTGACAGATTTCGTGGGAATTAAACTGATAACAAATTTTCTAGTGCTGCGTGTGATCTAGGAAGGGCTTTTAATTATGCTGATCAACATAATATAACTTTTTGCTGAAGCGATTATACTGGTCATCTTAAATTTGATAAGATTTTCGATTGACATGTTATTCAATTTTATAATCCGATATAATAATCTTTAAGCCGATAAACCAAAGATTTTTATAGCATTTCATCGTGCACATTTATCCTTTCGCGCTGTGCAAATTCAGAGCCACGCGACACAAATTGCTTGCGAGCCTAAGTTACAGAATTAAAGTCAGCAAAGATTTTGCTTGTTTATCTTAAGGCCTTGACACTTCTGCAACTTAGTGATTGGCATATTGGATTAGTCTACGCACACAAACAACTGTAATATTAGATGTCCTGCTTCCTTGGGATCTTTAGGAAGAAACGACCATTTCCACAAAATTCCCTACGGATTGTTTCTCCGCTTTCCTGAGAAGGAATTTATTACTGGTATCCGTGCCGTAAGGTCCTTGTGCATGCTGCTATGCAGCTATCACAACCCTGCTGTTAGAATCCAGGGGGTTTGACTGGCAAACTGGCACGATATCCTTTTCAGTTTATAATATTCCTGCCAAGTTCCAGATGCAGTATTCTGTTCACTAGATATCCAGCCCTGTCCAGTAATAAAATACTGGGAATAAACATAAGAAAGTTATTTGAAGGCTCGGGCATTCAAGCGATTTTATTTTCACAGAGTTTTCAGCTGCGTTACAAATAGTTTGGTTGAGGGGCAAAATTCTATTTAAAACTTATTGGACTTTTGATGATGTATCTAAATTTAGCTTTGCTCACTGTTCAGGCTTGATTAATTTTGCAGACTTGTTGGTTTAAGTGTATACATATGTGTGTATATATAAATTTTTGTACGAAATATCAATACGATGCCTATTCGCATTATTTCTATAGGATAAAATTGATAATTTAGGGATCCATCATTATCAGTTGCCAAGTATTCTCTCGATCAACTTTCAATCTATTAGCAGCTGCGTGTCTTTTCCTGCATTTCAACAATTCAAAACTCTGGCTTTTCCCCGCTGCGAATGATTGATGTTTTGAAATTTTATTTTGAAGTTTTTTTTTCTTTCAAATCGCTGAAGTCATCAAGGAACCAAATCCTCCAGTTAAATATCATATGATTAATGCGGATTATAACGGAATTGAGAGTTCAATTACGAAGTAGTTAAAAACAATCAGGCCAAAAACAAAAAGCGCGAAGAAAAATGTCATTTTTCTTTATCAGGCAGATGGCAGGCCCAAGTGCTCTGGTTGATTGTCTGTCGGCTGAATGATTAGCGCGTGACTCACATTTTCCTTGTAATGGGCGACATTACTCCCTGTAACAAAGATGATCATTACTGCCTTATCGCCTCTTTCACTGTTTGCACTGCCAAAAATGCTGTCACCTATCGCCTTACATCAGTCCCCTCCCCCTGCCCTTCCCTCCCTTAGCCTCCCCGATCTGATCGCTTCGTATTATTGCACTAACTCGCTGTTTTATGGCCGTGTCAGCCTTTGTCGACCATTTTGATGACTACTGTTGTCGAAAGCGAACGATGTCAGTCTGCGTTTACTGGCGTCGAGTCGTAATGGGTGGACGCTCATTGGCCGATCTGACGACACTGACGGAAGGAATATTAACGATATTTGTGCCAAGCAACTATGATGTGTTTATCGGTCTGTTGCTCAGTCTGTGCTGCTAGCAGGCACTGCACTAGTCAGCGCAGTAACCCCTACCCCTATAGCGTGAAGTTGAAGCGATTTGGAATTAGGACAGAATGATGGATTTGGTGCTCTCCCGTTGCTGTGAACAGCCGGCATAATTTAAAATTTTACACATAATTTTCTATATTTCGTTAATGCGCACCAATTAAAAGGTATTTTCTAAGTATCGTATGGGCATGCCATCTGTTATTCCAGAATGTTGATTGAAATTATTTTAAGAAATGTGCACTGCTCTTTTAAAAAGCTTATAATTTTTCTTTTGATGCGCATAAAATTTGAGACTTGTACAAAATCTGCAGTTAACCCCTAGTTGAATATTTTAGTTAAAATGCACTATGCGACTTTGAGACTTTGAGACTGTGACTTTGCGACAAGACTTTGCGACTTTGCGAACTGCACAACTTTGCAAAGCATCCACTCCAGCCTCCTCCTCGACGCGCAGCGAGCCTCGACGAGTCTGTCCGGCACATGGCGCTATTTTTAAGCCTTTTTCATCATTTTCTTCACTGTAATGCAGCTAAAACAATGAGGATCTCCAGTTCAAGCGAGCAGCATATCTGCACTTTCCCTTAGCCCATCTATTTGACATCCACGTCCACTAAGTGACTGCGACGTCGTCTAATGAATATTTACCGCCTCCCTCCAATTAACGCAGGTTTCGACTTGTGCGGGAGTCCAATTGTCGCAAATAGGAGAACCAATAGAGAATCGGACCGTTGGACAAAACGTTGTCCAACTAAACGTCCGGTGACCGTGTGCTGGTAATTGATTATCATTAGCCAAGTAGCGCGACCATCAGTCGAGTCGGTTAAATACGAAACTATACATGTACGTCGTGCTGGCGCATCGGCGTAGAGAGATAGGGTGGTTGGATTGCTTGTGAAAAGTAGCTGCTGTACAATTCGGTCAATTTTTTGTGACGATTTTTTGTGACGATTTTTTGTGACGATTTTTTGTGACGATTTTTTGTGCCGAGTGATATCGGTATTATAGAAGGTTTTTGTCTTCATTTGTCTTCAATGGCTGTTGAGTTGTTGGATGAAATTCTGATTCAAGAACTCACTGTCGTCTCGATTAAAGTCTTTTGTTAACTGGTATCGAAGGACAATAATCAGGACCTACTACTTCATACTATATTATTATCTAGTGACCTGACTCTGTTCAAACCCTCTTGCGGCTCCTTTGTAGCAGTCCTGCTGTGAAACTATAACACTGCAATTTTCTAATAGCTCTGACTGGCACTTTATAGATTGTCTTCAGTGTCAGTAGGCTACACGGGCTGAGATTGACTGGTAGGGTTCTAGGATGTGTGCGAGAGCACTTTTACCACTCCCTATTACAGAGATGCATCCAGTCGATAATTCTGTTCCAGACGACGACGCAAATGTCACCATAGCGACCAAGGAAGAGACATTCGCCATTAGGCCAGCCCGCACGCGTTGTGTGCCGGCATTTGGTCAGCATTTGTACAGGCATAGCGTAGTAGTCCATTTACTCCATAAGATATGACAGCCATCATCTGTTATTACCTGCTGTGTTCCATTACCGTAGCTCGGCTGTAGCGCCTTAATGTCATGTCGTTCATACAAATCACCCTCAGCGTCGACCAGTTCACTCTTCCTTGAAGCAGGAATCAGGTAGAATCACTGCGTGTTACCGTCCAGCAACGGCTGTGTGCAAACATCTATAGGAATCAATCAGCTGGCTTTCAGATAAAAGTTGCTGAGAATATGACTGAATCAAAAGTTGATTGCTTAATTCTAAAAATTATCCGTTAGAGCGCAATATGTCTAAAATAATTACATATACTGTAACCTGTAATGATACACCGGAAGCTATTATGTCATGTTTTGTTGTAAGCAAGTTTATTATTGAAGTTTACTTTTACTTTTTGACTTCTTCCTTCATGGTGAGAAACAGATTTGGCACAATGGCTCTAGGGCCCAACTATTTTTTGGTAAAAAATATTGAATAACTCTTATGTCAGTTTTGTTTCCTGACAGCAGCATAGCGGTCCCATATCTGGCAAAATTGTAGTCACCTTGCTAAAGGCTGCGGATGTGTTTGCGATTGGGTCGTGTACAAAATGGTTGAGTTTAGAGCCGAGCCGAACTCTTCTTGTATTATTTTACAGATGGCTGGTTTATTGAGTACCACATAGAAGTTGTTGATTGTAGAATGCGATTGCTGACAATGTTGAAGTACTCAGTCGGTGCACAGCCCGACCATGATTGTGGCGCCCACAGGTGCCGCAGTATCGGCTAACTAGCCAGCTCTCACACACGATACATAGATCGTTGATAATTAATAAAGCAATCGTGTGACAGACTGTGCTGTATTGCTGCAGGCCATGCAGGCATGCTGTGATAGGCTGTGGCCTGTGTTCTACCTGAGCACTCTATTGCCCATAGGTATAGAGAGCTGTCCGCTATGTGGAGCGACAAGAACGAGAGAGAATCGATTTGCCATTAACGTTGCAGCGAGGCGTCCCTCTCGATTAGATCGCCATAGAAGCCCTTGAGATTGGCAACGAATCGTCTCGCTGACGACAAAATCTGGGGTGAACGGAAACCCCATGTTTGCATAGAAGTTCTACCGGATGTAGGCTATGCTGGTTTATTTTATCAGCTCGCTGTAAAAATAGTAGCTTTCGACTAATAGCGAACTTTTCGGTGTAGATACTTACAAATTATAACGTATGACTGACTTTCGTATAGGCTATATGTAGTGAACTTTACGTATGAGTGGTGCAGTACAAATGTAACTTTTCGATTGGACGATGTGCTATATTTTTCAATCATGGTTATGTGCCATCAGAAATGCTTTTCCTGCGTGGCATGCAGTATATCATTTGGCATTGGCGTGAAGTACAGCGCAGTTAGGAACGAACGCATTTCCCGTGGCAGGCTGGCATGCCTTTGTTCACTTTATTGCTATGATTTCAAACTTCATTCGACTTCTCTCACTTTGCTTTAGACTGTATCTTACCTTGCGAACAAGACCGGTCATGCCATCTGTCGCCGTGTTAGAGCTGGCAACGATTTTAAATGGAAATGACAAAAGGCACATGTGTGCGCATGCGCGATATGCAATGAAATGCGCCATGGCGGAACAAATCTGTTTGATTTAATTGTTCGCCGGTTGATCGCTAGGCGACCAGGTGGCACGGCGGTGCAGTCGACGCTGATTGGTCGATTTAAAAGGTCGGGTTGACCCTTTGAATTGACCTCTTGGTGTGTAACAAGTGGCAGGTTTCTGGTAAAATGGTGTGCTTTAGATGTCAGCCTTGTGATAGCATGTGATAGATTAGAATCATGGCTTCAGAATGTTGAACAAGTGTTTCTTTTGTTCATTGCACGCTTTTAAAAATCTACATTCGTATTAGTTCCAGAATATTTATTAACATTGATAATCTTTCTTTCGCGCAATTTTTATGATTTGTATAGGCCCTGCATAAAACTATATTACAGCGCGTCTTTGCGTGCAATATTCATTAATTATTTGAAAGCGCATCCAAAATTTACGTTGGCTTTGACTGCGCGCACAAATTAATTTCTGTTTAAAGGTTAATTTCAAATCACCCGCGCAAAATCACCAAAGCTAGCCTAATACCTTATAATAGCTAATACAATACAACCACGGATACAATAGTTCAGTTCAGTACAGGCGCTCCCACCTAAAACTGCGAGTCTGCAACTATGGCCATAGACAGACCTAGACTGTACTTCTAGCGTAGAGGGACGATTGTCCACGCACGCACGCCAGACGTTCATTATTCATTCCGGTCGCGCCTGCCCCTGCCCCTGCCTCAGCCTCAGCCTCAGCCTCAACCCCAGCCCCGGCACGGCTACAGTGCTGTGGCGTGTGTTCACGGCTGCAGGCGGGCCGCCTATGGGCCGCGTAAGCTCCTTGTGCGCCCGTTCCGCGCCCTCCCTGGATTGTACCGTTTTTTGTCACGATGAAGGATGTAGGGGGGGGGGGTAGCAGTGATGGG
>JAQIWG010008743.1:0-11180 GCA_034695025.1 Chamaedrilus cognettii | reverse complement strand
TGTTAAGAAAAATGAGATAAATGCAGTTGTCACCCGCTGGGGTGCGATCACACCCCAGGTTGACGTCATAAGGTTAACGCTCTAGGGCCTAACGTAAACCAATGTTGTAATCTATGATCACACTATTGCATAGGCCTATACAAACAGGTTTTCAGAATATTTTTGGATGCGCCTAGGCCGATAGGCCTAACATATTTTATTTTCTCTGCAGCTTAGGCTTGCAGGGCGTGTGTGGTTGTCGGTTTAAATTCATGCACATGAATTTAAACCGAAGCAGTGACTACATATACATGTAGTCACTGCTTTTGAAGTACCGCGGCGGTCAATCATTTATCCCTGGATATTTTTAAGCACATCAGTTACATATTACAACTTAAAGACAAGGTAGGAAACAAACCTCTAACTTCCATCCACATGATTTTTGCACTTTGATACTATGGATTGTTTTCACAGGACCGTGCGCCTGCAAAGAGAACCACACTTTCCTGCTAGGCCCATCATTCAATTGCGACATAGGCTTCAAGAATAATTATTATAACCTACATGTACATGTGAAGACTGTAGACTACATGTAGTCTATAAATTATACAATTATATAAATATATGCCACGGGCCGCATGCGGCCCACGACCATCAAAAGTGCGGCCCGCCCAAGGCTTCACGCGGCCCGCGACCCCCCATAGTAAGGCCCGCCCGAGGTTCAAATTTTTTTTGGGCATTGCACGCGGCCCACGACCCCCAAAATGTCTGTCGCCAGCCCCCTCCCTCCCCGCACGGGGGAGGGTGAAAATGTGGCCCGCCGCCATTAAGCGGGCCACCAAATGCGGCCCGCCTGGTAAAAAGGTTTGACACCACTGCACTAGGCTATGCAGTTGTAATTTGAAATAGGTCATAGCTATAGCTGTGTGTGCAGTTCTAAATGTGAAGCTGTGCAGTTGCAAATTTTGAGATTAAAAGATGTCAATTAAAATATTGCTGTCATCACAAACCGGAAGTGCAAATTTTCCCTCGCATGGAGAACTTTTGAGCGGGGACGGGTCCCCGTTCGTAAGTTCTGCGCGGGAGGAAAAATTTGTCAGCATCCTTCCCCCCGCTCGTGAGTTCTGCACAGAAGAGAAAATTTGTAAGCACCACCATGCATCCCTCGATCGCCCGCGACTTCTTGCATGAAAATAAAAAGAATGTGCAGTTCAATTTTTGAAACTTCATACAAATGTGCTGTTCTAAACTTTCCTTGAAAGATGCCAAGTCAGTAGGCTCTACTTCAAACAGCGGTTTGGCCTCGATCTAGGCGTCTATTTGTCAAATAAAAAGCACTTTGAATAAATTAACTATGTGTGATGTAGCCTACATAACTTTTTCGATGCTTGTTATTATCACATTTACATTAGATTAGAAGACGATGCTCAGCGACCAGGAAAACAAGAACAACTTTAAAAACTCAGAAAATTTTGCTGGCAGAATCTCTCTCAATATGCTGTAGCATAGCAGGTCCCTGGCATCCAACTTTTTTCTTCGATTGTTCCTCGACCCGTCTCTTCAACACTTCATACATTTCCTTCCAATTAGTTCGTCTATGACTGATTTTCTTTCTTCTTGGCTCCCTCTTTTCTTTCATTCTCCCTTTCATGATGATTTCCCGAAAAGGATAATGTCAGGAAAATGTAAGAAAATGCAACTAGGCCTACTCATCGTGGGGAAATAGAATTAAGTCGTTCTGAACGGTTTTATTGCGAATGTACAAGTTCATGCACTTTTAGCTATGATCGATGGTTGACTTACTGAGTGGTGCTTATATAGTCCTAGAGATCTACGCCGATCTCAAAAGCCAGTGAATTTCTTCAATAAGTACGGAATGCAATAAGCGTTGTCAATTAAATTTTTTACCACATTAACTTGGACCATTGCTTCATGGTTCTGACAATTTGGATTGAATTTTATTGAGCAGTTAAAAAGATAGGAGTAGTCAGAGTTGACCTACGAAAAAAGGCGTCAACCAAGCTGAGAAATTGCTTAATTGATATTCGCATCAACAATTTCGTGGTAACGATCTCTTTTATATTCCAATACAATAATTGTTAGCAATCCAGGAGTGTACACTTCACGTTTCAATAACATTTGATTCCAACGTGCACGTGAAACGTTCGAAGAGCGTAGTATCAAAGAAGAATGACACAAAGCGCTGGGGGTCAAAGTGGTGCGCGGTCAATTATCACAATTTAACCAACACCGCGGTGCTTGATTGTGATAATAATTTTTTTTTAAAAAAGCCTGTTTAAAAAAATCAGCGTCGAACACCTGAAGCATTGAATTACCAGAAATTGAGACAAATTTGAACTTTCTGAAATTATCACAAGGATAAGCAGCAGCGTGAACAATTATTGTTGGCTTGCACTAAATTTAAATTTAATTAAAAAATTTAATTGACAACGCTTATTGCTTTCCGTAGTTATTGAAGAAACTCGTTCTGTCCTTTACTTTTGAGCCACGGTGTAGTATATACATGTAATTATATGATAACAGGGAATAATAGAAAGTTGAAGTAAATGTAGCATATATGTAGTTATATCCGAATAGGGTACAATTTAATAAAACCAATATCAATAGAAAAATAATACAGTTCAAATGTGAGATCTAAAATGCTATTAAAACTATGTTAATCTGTTTACACTGCTTATTTACCATACAGAAGAAATATTCTTCTGTTATGGTGAAAAAGCATATGGACACGGCAGCGATGCAAAAAATTGTCTGTACATGGCATGGCTAAAACGGCAGCTCCTGTAATTATATTGGCTGTCAAGTTTGTTCTAAACCTAACCTAAGCCTATCCCTGACCCTAACCTAACCCGAAACAAAAACAACAAAACTGTGCTACGTATTAATGATTTTCTATAAGAATACAGTATACACTGTAATTCTACTACACACACACACACACACTCGCGTTTTGTGCCTGCATTCCCTGGGTAGGGCATCTGCAGCTAGATGGACACCAGTCTTCCACTATATAATAAATGCATTAATTTCGGACCAATTAAATCGACGAGGCAAACGAAACCAGCCACGTGCTGTATGCCGACATCTAGGTCAAATTTTATTCAATTCAACGCAAGTGTGCACTGCCAGTTGACCAGCGAGATTTTTTTTAATTGAACTTTTTAATTCTTCGGCTTCAACTTGTCAATTGGATGTGCGCCAGGCATTATGCCCTTCATAATGAACAAGGGACAAATGGCCTCAAATAAGGGAGGGACGTCTCTTAAAATAAGGGACGTCTGGCAACCTTATTCATGACACCTTGTATAATCATCTCAGCTTCAAATTCTACGAAAAGTGATTAAAATATTAATAACTAAAACATAGGCAAAGAAAGGCCCTATCGCTCTATGGGTTCCTTTTAAACAACGCATCCAAGCCTATATTCTCGCGCGTTAACATCTACAATACTTCGGGCTGTATTGTACAGGCTACTTGAATATCGAGACGAAGTGAAACAAGCAAATTTTGTAGTGAGCATGCACTTTATTATGAGTAAGACACGTCGAATACATAACTATAAAAACTGAAAAAACGACTGGAATTTTTCCGAATATGGACTGCAACAATCCGCAATAGTCAGGTACATCCAATTGATGCAGACGGAATTTTTCTGACTATTGCTGATCATCTTGATTTACATGTAGATTCTAGGATAACTAGAAATTAAATGCTGTCGATTGATTATTAATGTAACTTTCCACGGTCATAAAATTGTCCTAGAACTTCCATAAATTACTATGAATTTCATATTTTCTTATACTGGCGTGATTGGATAGGCCTACGAGTTACAGTAATCAATTTACTCAACAACGGGGCTTTATGAAGCAAAAATTCGGAGTAGATCTAATGGCCCATTACGCTCTGCGAAGAAGTATTTATGAAGCCTGGAACGACGCTTATCCCTGATCGATAGAGCCATTGACGACTACTCCACGACAGCACAAGCATTCATTAACATGCCGACAATGTTTCAAAAACATCGCGCGATGGCAATCATGTAGATCGCAGATAATGACACGTCAACTAATTTTGACCAAATACATGTACAATTTTGTACATGTAGGTAGTGAATCTAACACTCTGGGGGAGAGGAAGCAATTTTCTTCAAAAGGTCTGCCCGGGTGGCCATGTGTAGGCCACCTAAAGGCCACGCTACACCTAAATTAAAATTTGTAATTGAATTCACTATGAGAAAAATATTTTTGCGACTTTGATTAGTTGAGATTAGGGTGAATAATAAGCGGGGTCTGAGCTCCCGATAGAGGTTAACCTCATCAGTAGACTATATAAACATGCAGCGTAACTTGAAACGTAGGCCATGCTTACTACATTTTAGTCAAATTCACCAAACGTAAATATAGGCCTAATTAATAAAACTCAGAAAAATCCGAAATCGATGGACTTTTAAAAGCCTATGGTCCAATTGAGGCTCGCAGCTCTCCATCGATCGGCGCTGGGCTCATGATGCACTCATTCATCCATCAGCAAGTCAGTACATCAAATTATTTAATACCTAGATAATAGATTATACAACAATATCTGTTTTATATGCATGGGCCACTTGCCAATCGTTCTGTTAATCTACGTAATTTAAGCGTTTGTAGCTTATGAAGACTTACCTGAATGTTGATAGCGACGAAGACTCACCTGAATGTTGATTTTGATCAACGGTCACCTGAGTGTTGATCACGACAAAGACTCACCTGACTGTTGATTACAAAGAAGATTCACGTAAGTGTTGATCATGGCGAAGATTTACCTTAATGCTAATCATGAAGAAGATTCACCTGAGTGTTCATCATCATGGAGACTCACCTGAGTGTTGATCACGAAGGAGACTCAGCTGAATGTTGATCGTGATGGAGACTCACCTGAGTGTTGATCGTAATGGAGACTCGCCTGAGTGTTAACGGATCATGATGGAGACTCACCTGCGTGTTGATCATGATGGAAACTCACTGAGTGTTGATCATGATGGAGACCCGCCCGAGTTGAGTGATGATTATGATCAACGCTCATTTGAGTGTTGATTATGATGAAAACTCGCCTTAGTGTTGATCATGATCAACACTCACCTGAGTGTTGATCATGATGGAGATGCCCGACAGAACGAGGAGCTGGATGAGCACGAAGGCAAAGCGGAATGCGCTCGAGAGCTTCGAGGCGACTGAGGGGTCAAACGTGACGTTGAAGAGCAGCAGGCAGGCGAGCGGAATGTTCGTCAAGTACGTGTTGCCGATGTAGTACTTGAACAGCTGGTCGGCGTCCTCCACCAGGCGACAGCGCTTCTGATGCTGAGCTACGGAGAAATGGATGAATTCTGGTTAATATTTACGAATATCATATCTAGTAACATAGAATTATATTTAATAATGCAGCATAAAATAAACGATAAAGTAATCAATGTAGTGTTCGTAACAGTTCGTTTCATTGTTTGCATGAAATTCCGATCAGAATAAAACCTTTCAGTTAGCAAAGTTTTTTTTAACAACTAGAGTAGCATAATTATAGGCCTACAATGCATTCTATACTAGGAAATAAAATCAGTCATAGCCTACATCAAGCAATTTGTGTCTGCTGGTCATTCGCAGAAGGATTATCTTGCTTATGCAGGCCTATAGACCATTGTACGTGCATAAATTATGGTGATGTTCTGCTGGACCTGCCACTCGCTAGTGCCTGTCACTTCACAATTTTAGGAAGTAGGTCTACACGTAGCATTTCAGATTCTAACTGCATAGATGAATAATGATTTGCCTACTCTCTTAGGCTATACTCACTCATAAAACATTGCGAAAATTACAAAACTTGGCTAACCTCCTAACATAGCCAAAAATACGCGTAATACTGACATAATAACACATAATAAGTCTTAATAAGACTTAATAAGACTTAACAAGACTGATGTCATAAGACTTGAACACATTAATTTCAAGGGGTTTTTTGCAACTATTTGACAGAATTACACTAGACTTGGTAAAACGTTGACCATCCATGACTATTTGTGTTGCTCTTCGTGAAAAATCCACGAAGCGCCAGTTCTTCTTACCAAAAGTGACACACTTGGCACTCGCATTCGCTGCCCGGTTCCAGACAGACTTCTTATATAAGCTCACCTATTTAAACTTGGTCTCCGTGGAAAATAAGTAGTGTTATGTGTCCATGAAAGGCCAGCTTGTGGCACTACTTGCATCAAAATTGATGACAAGTCTTTTTTAAAGCTTAAAACTTTGGAGTTAGAATAAAGAATTACACGAAAGTGACCAAACTAGGTACATGTACGACTGTTTCAAATAGATGACTATTTATGCGTGCAAAAATGTAGTCATTCTTCGAAAAAATCTGTAATGGTCACATACGTAAAACTCAAGGGGCCCGTTTTTTAGCTCATCGGACGGTGGCCCCCGGCCTATGTGATGAATGCGACTGACAGGAGATAAGTATATGCTAATATTTATCAAGCAATTAAGACTAGATGCAGACGTGTTATAATCATTCCAAATTAATGAACGCAAGCATATGATGTCGACTAGAAGACAATAAATAGATTCAGAAGCGTCGCACGCACGCGCGTCTTACATCTGAACTTTTCCATGTCGTCCGTAAACGTCCCGTCGTCGCGAATCTTGGTCGCCATGGTGCGCGCGAGGTACTCGAACTCCTTGTACAGAACATAGCAGACGAGCGTGTGGAACGTCAGACACAACATCGCGACATTGCTGCTGACGCCGGCTAAAACAAGGAGGAAGATCTGGAAGGCAAGAGCGCCCGGTGAGTCTCGCGTCACGGGCAGCAAGTAGATATCATACGTCTCCCGCAGCTCGCCCTTTGCGCCGAACATCCCATGGGCGACCACGGCCACGTTTAAACCCGTCAGGAGGAAACTTAAAGCGAGAAAGGCTCGAACGGAGAATCGCAGAGAGTCCTCGTACGGAATGATGCCGTCCGGGTAGAAGACGCGGTCGATGTTGAGGAAGAGGTCTCCGAGTCCCTTCTTTCTCCTTCTGCACACGACGTAGGAGATCAGCAGGCGACTGAACGACTCGTACAGCATCATGCCGACGGTCAGCTCAAATATCAGAATCGTGTTGAAGCCTTCGTCGTAGCTGCCTTCTCGCGACGCGAACGCAACCAACGAGCGACATAGATTCGCGAAAAGAATAGCTCCGACCAGCAGGCAGTACGCCTGGAGATAGGAGCAGTTTTTGATGGCCTGGCGGATGCTCCTGCCAGTTGTGGCACGCCGACGTATAAAAAAGATTCCCGATATCATCATACAGAGAAACACGGGGTAAAGTATTTTGTAAAGAAGGGAATTCTCTATCGTCCGTAGTTCATTGGCACGATGCATCGGCTTGGTTGACTTGCCGCCTTGCTGACCTTGAGAAGTGACTCCTGTGCCGGCTTCCATCCGCATCGAAGAGATCCTTCTGCTGATGGTCGAACGAGCGCTCCGGGTGTCCGGATAATTCGGGATTCCAGGGTGTCCGGGGGCATTCCGGGTGTCCGGGTGAACGCGATTCTTACCGGGTCGAGCTATCCCCACACCGCCCATTGCAATGGTCCCACGGTGACCTCGTGGCGGTAATTGAAATACTGTTTCAAATTCGTCCGGCTGATCGACGAGCTTATGTGTGGTCGGAAGGATCTTCTCCAAAAATGACGACGACCTCGAGCGCCGAATTTCAGTTGTTGGAGAGATATCGATCGGGAAAATGTGCTCGGGACTTAGACCCGATGCCGGGAATGTATTCGACGCGGAGTGATCCCCCCCGGGGTCCGAGGCGTAATCTCGGTACTCGGGATCCCTTGTGACGACGTCGGACGGGAGCGTCTCTGTCTCCACGGTGTCGGAGATTTCCTGAACGATGATGGTGCGCGTGGTACGCGTCACTTTCCCGGGCATCCTGAGCAGGTTTGTCGATCGCAACTAAAATACAGGAGAGACGAGCTCCGTGGTCCTCGCACACTAAGTTTGCTGCTAACTTCAATTCGCTGAAACGTTTACGACGTTGTATAAGCCAGGCTTATAGGTGTATAGTCGCATTCACCATCTCTGCACAACTAGACTACAATACTGAGACTATGATCAATTTGTCACGTCTTGTCTCTCGTGTCTTGATGATTCTTGCGGAAGAAGTAATAGGCCTATCCTTTTTTACATTTTTGGATGTGTGGAAACGCAAAACCGATGCGAATGATTCCAAGTGCGTGGCGATACATAGCAGTAGGCCTACTGGCCTAGGATATTAATATATCCAACAGCAGACACACATGCATGCCTACCAGCTGGCCTAGTAATAGGCCAATTGCCTAAAATTTCATGCAGTGCGTTTCTGTTAGACCTACTGCTAAACCATTTCTCTGAATAATCGCAAGAATTAGTAGCTACATGTAACTGCATGTATAGGCCCACGTGGGCCTACAATAGTGTGTTGTGTGTGGAATACTATGCAGCACGCGCAGCAGCAGCACGAGCAGTAGCTGCTGTAGTACGCGCGCACCAGCAAAAAGCAATACCTGTCGCATCCTACGGAGGTAGATAGCAAGTCATTAGGTAGGTAGTCGGCCTATGACAGTTATGCTCACTACCTACATGTACTTCATGCACAGGGGACTGGACATGCCCTTCTCTCTCAACTGCATGAACTGCAAGTTTGTCCCCATATACATCTTGACTCTTCAAAATATTCTTGAAAATATGTTACCACCAAATTCGTCACATTATCATTATAAGGAATGTTCGATTTACTGCTTTTTTGATATAGTACATACTACTTTTTTCAAATTGAACGAGATGAATATTCTGCAAGCTAGCTGTGCCATTTAAAATCCGGACACATAGCTCATGAGCATATTGTGCACGAGGGCACACACACCGTTCGAGCCGAATTGAGCCTCAAAAACGTCACACCCTATATCTTCAAAATTAGCAAGCTTTGATTTTAGGGGCAAGCTAAGCCACTGTTCCAATGTACATGCTTTAAGCGAATATCGACGGTAGAATATTCATTTAAGTTTTACATCGCCATAATGTATTGTTTTAGCAAAGTTAACTGGAAGCGAAAAATTGTGAATACTAGTATCTGCTAGCATTTCACCGAGTTACTACAACGTGTTTTGCGGTTCCTTTTCTGGAACACGGTGCCCATGTAGGCCTACCGCCTTTTTCGCCGATTCTGTTGATGTCCATGTTTTCACACAGGCTTAGACGTTTGCGCCGTTGTGAGGACTGCAGGAGCTGAGTTTTTTTGGCCAGATGCCCTTCCTGACGCCAACGAAATGAATAATTAGCTGGCACGGGGTTTGCAGCCAACGACACATGCTTGTTTAACAGCCTTGCTAAATGGCCTCTAACGCTATGGTTTCATATATGTAGTTGCTAGTTTAGCCGCGGCGCAGGGACTACCTAAGAGGCAGTATTAGCCTAATATACATGTAATATTCACGGCAATTTGATATGATATACATTTATCATCAAAAGTGTTTTATTTTATTTTATCTGATCAGAGCAATAATATCCATTAATCTCCAATGCCTTTATTCACCAGATAGTAGGCCTATGTGTTACGCACTGAACCATAGGCCTAAGTTAAAATATAAACATTAACTAATTAAATCAAAAATAAATATTTTAAAAATTGTAAGCGCCAGAGGAACACAAATTATGATGAGTAATATTCGTCACAAGTTATCAAATAAACTTTTTATTGGTAGAATGAAGTAAGTCAACGCCTGAAGATCAGACCAACTATACTACCGCTAGTTCTAGGTCACGAGCGGGTCGGTCAAAGCCGCTGCTAAAAGTAAGTATCTTGCTGATGTCATTAATATCTCCACTACGCCGAATCACTTGGATTCATTATACGCCGTGATTGAAAACACAAGACACTAAACAAACGGCTGTAACTCGGTCAAATATGTAGACCGATTTTCATAATTCTAGACAGCTGTAAAGCCACCTAAATTTGCAACAAAATGTATATCTTACTTTTTGAAATACTAATCCTCTTGCTGCAGTACCCTGAGCAGACTGTCAAATCAAAAGCGCTGATTTCTTGTAATGATAGGCCTAAAGGATTTGACTCATAAGATATTTCTTGCATGACTGGCGACAGTTGCTGAGACAGGCAAACTATTCCAGTGACAAGTGTAACTGAGTAACTCCTGACAGAGCAAAAATTAGGTCGATATTGTCTGGATAAGACACGCTGAAAGAGATCACTACCCTCATGAGTTCATGAGCACAGCAGAGCTTCAGTTGCAACCCGCTTCTTTTTCTATATAGGCTACAGCTGTTGTCCCTTTGTTCTGATGTGCGAGTTAAAGTAGAATACTTTCAACTTCCAATTCTAAGCTTGAAATTTACGCGAAATGCTTACAGCATTCTGAAAACTGTATATATTTAGCTATTCCATGTCAGAAAATTGACTATTTTTATTTGACAATTTTCTCAGGGCAGTGCGGCAAGAGGATTAGGGTATTTTGGAAAGCAATATGTACATTTTGTTGCAAATTTGGTTGGCTTTTGTTGCTGCGAAAAATTTTGAAAATCCGTGCACATTGGGCCAAGTTACAGCCGTGTATTCAGTGTCTTGTTTTTTATTAATCACGGTGTAAGAATGCTCAAAACGAAACCCAGGAAAATGAATTTAATCTGGCCAGCGTACAGTTACCAAAAACTAAAGAGGTATTAGACCTAGGCGTATATTTTAACTCAAAATTTGATTTTTCAAAACACATCTCATCAGTAATTACCAAATCGAAGCAGAGACTATTTCTGTTCAAAAAAATATTTGTCTCTAAAAACCCGTTCATTTTGATACTAGGTTTTAAAACATACATCACACAGTTAGGAGAGTACTGCTCTCAAGTTTGGAATCCACATGATAGCGTGGATGTGCGACGGTTAGAAACAGTGCAGCGAATGTACACCAAAAACTTCCAGGATTTCAGGGACTTAACTACCCTGCCCGACTTGAAAAAGCTGGACTGTGCACCCTTAAGCTCAGGAGGCTTCGGGCTGACCTATGTTTTTGCTTTAAAATTTTACATGGCCTCGTTGACACCCAAATAGACAAATTCTTTTTATTGGATCGACAGGGTCGAACTAGAGGGCACAGCTGAAGATTAAAACC
>JAQIWG010008742.1:0-11181 GCA_034695025.1 Chamaedrilus cognettii | reverse complement strand
AGCCGGATGCCGCCGGCACGGAAGGGTTTGAAAGTGAGGAAAGCATGGTTATGGTTAGTTTTTTCGTCACCCATGATCCCCGCCCACCACGGAGCCCAACAAGGGGACACCCAGCATGGGGCAGAGCCCAGCATGCAGGATGCCAGGGATACATGGACGATATATCCAAGCACAAAGCGTCCTCATTAGTGCAGTACTAATTCGGCTCTATACAAGAATAGCCCCAGCCATTTGCCCATTAAAGGGCCGGCAAAAGCCATGACCAGCCGATTGACCAGACTGGGCCAGGTCTGGCCGCCCGTCTAAGCGAACTCAGGGCCAAAGCGGTGTGTTGCAACCACCAGGATCCCGTCATCCGTTTTACGGGTCGCAGCTCACGGCAAACGAGCTGCCTTTTTCGGTCGCCTCTTACGACCTGCCAAAGGGAGGCCTCCTACCTATTCTAACCCCGGTAGGCAGGGGGCACCGTGAGAGGGCTAGCTGCTGCAGTGTTGCACTGCAGTTGGCTTGATTGCCACGGCGAATAGTCGACATTGATAGTTTTATGTATCACGTAACTCATTAAGTCATCCTATTCGTCAACGCTAGCGCTGCTTTTATCTGCAATAATAATAAATAAGCCGCGAAACGCTGCAATACACAATATGGCCGGAAGCTAAATAAATGAGTTAAAAAATAATAAATTTCGCGAAAAAATCTGAAATTTTGCGGAACTTGCGGGAAATGCAAAATTTCGCGGGATTTTGCGGAAGATCGCAAATTTTGCGGGGGATCTGAAATTTTGCGATTTTGCACGCGATTTTGCGATTGCAAATTTCTGAGGTCTCTAATTATCCGGTACTTGACCCCGTTCACCAGCTTCACCCCATCCTTGTACCACTTGACGGTCGGCATAGGATTTTTGTCCACAATGACTTGAATCGTTGTGTCTTTACCCACTTGCACGACGGCCACACTATCTGGACGACTCGCAAACTCCGGCAAACCTGCCGCAGATGCTCCAGCAACTGGGGCCTCTTGCTGTTGCTGCTGCAAGTCCAGCAGCAGTTGTTGTTGCAGCTGCTGCTGTACTGCAGCTGCTGCTGCAAGTTCAGCAGCAGCAGCTGTTGTTGATGCTACTGCTGCAGCTGCTGCTGTATAAGCTCCTGTTGCTGCAGTAGCAGCAGCTCCCCGGTGGCTCTCTCGGCCCCCCCTCTGCCGTAGCTCTGGACGATTTCCCAGCCCCCCCCCACCGTAGCTCCGGTTGATGTTGCAGTCGCTCCCCCTGCCGTCGCCCCTTACCAGCCCAGAGCTCCCCAGGCTTGTCGTAGAAGGCGACTAAAGAAAAGGGAGAGCGGTTTTGGGCCGGCTCTCTTGAACAGAACCGGACTGTATATAGCTCTTGTGTGCTACACGCTACACACTAAACTACAAAAAAAAAGTCCAGATACTTCACAGGTGGTTCGTACTTGAGCAGTCGATTTATCACTGGCATGTATGTTGTGCTGTTTAACATATGCGACTGGCATTTATCCGCAACCGTTTTCAACTGCTTCATTGATCAGGTTCTTATTGTATTTGATTGAAATTCTTTTGGTCGGTGATGAACAAAGTCTGAGGTTCATTTGACGTGTGGACCAGTCGTCCACACCAAGTTTGTTTGAGAACTTCTGGAAGGCCCCTTCCATGTTTATCGTAGAAAAGTTGTTATGGAGTAAGTCCTGTTGTGTTGTTAATTATGTTTTGATTGATCCATAACAGTTTAGGTAATTGTTTGTGCCAAGACCTAGCCTCAACATTGACGACAATGTGATGGATCATATACTTCAAATTTCTCCAGAAGCATGCAATTGAATCATTTGTAAGGGGCGAAAACAGAGCCTATCATATTGTAGAGGCTCAATTAGCCTTGAGACAAGATTTGTGCCAGTGTCATTCACGATTATGCAAGATCTACAATTCGGCTAAATCTATCCTATTTGACAGAACATTTCTAACATGACGTTACACAATTCCTCCGCAGGCTATGTCTTCAGTGAAAATGCATGGGCGTATATTGGAACTATTGGTCCCTCTTCACGTCCTGGGCGTGGATGGTGAAGTTGGAGCGCGAGAAAGCATCTCAATGATCTCACATCAGGCAAATCTTGCCAGTCAGCCCATGCAGAAATTATAATGTGCACTAAGTGTCGAATGCATGAAGTGTTGAAAGTGCAAGTGCCTAAGTGTGAGAAGTGTACGATGTCGAAAGTGTGAAGTGGTGTAGCAAGTGATTTGTTCACGGTTGATAAGAGTGCTGTGTTTCATTCTTCGGTGGCCTGAGTGCTGTTTTGCTCTGATGTCCAGAGTGCTGGGAGTGCTTCCCTTCCTAGTGTACCAAGTGTTGAGGATGCTGTGTTTCACACTCATATGTCCTGAGTGCTGGATGTGCTGTGTTTCACTGCCATATATCCGGAGTGCTGGGAATGCTGTGTTTCACTCCCAGGTGTCGATCTCACTCAAGTTCTACCGAGATCTTCAGGAGCACGGCGCTGATGCACTCGTGCAGCGCGAGTATGGGCCCTACCTCACCACTGCTGAGGATGGTGAGTACTACCTCACCACTGTGCAGGATGGTGAGTACTACCTCACCACTGTGGAGGATGGTGAGTACTACCTCACCACTGCTGAGGATGGTGAGTACTACGTCACCACTGCTGAGGATGGTGAGTACTACCTCACCACTGTTGAGGATGGTGAGTACTACCTCACCACTGTGCAGGATGGTGAGTACTACCTCACCACTGTAGAGGATGGTACTACCTCACCACTGCTGAGGACGATGAGTACTACCTCACCACTGTGGAGGATATTGAGTACTAGTACTAACTCAATCAGAGCTGAGAATGGTAAACACTTGTACTACCATAATACAGTTGAGGATGTTACCTTACTGCAGCAGAGGATAGTCAGTTCTCATCTGCCCCCCCAGTCTATACCGTGTGTCCCCTGTATATCTGCCCCCCCAGGCTATACCGTGTGTCCGCTGTGTATCTGCCCCCCAGGCTATACCGTGTGTCCCCTGTATATCTGTCCCCCCAGGTTGCAACGTGTAGCTGCACTGTGCCCTCGAGCTTGTAAGCTAGGCCGAGCTTTGTGTCCCCCCAGACTACAGTGTGCTCCTGTATACTGTTGGTTGAGGCTGCAGCACGACCCCATGTGTGTGCCCATCAGTACATCGTTTCCTCGTGTATCTGTCCCCCCCAGGTTATAACATGTTGCTGCTCTACGACCTCGAGCGTGTTCTCCCCCACCACGCCGAGCTGGTACGCCACGCCGGGGAGTGTGTCCCCCCCATGTTAGTGGTTCCCTCGTGTATCTGTCCCCTCAGGTATCAGTGAGTCTCCTGTGTATCTGCTCCCCTAGCTATCAGTGAGTTCCCCATGTATCTGTCACCCTCAGGTATCAAGTGTGTCCCCCGTGTTTCTGTCCCTCCCTGGTATCAGTGTGTCCCTCATGTATCTCTTCCACCCAGGTATCAGTGTGTCCCCCGTGTATCTGTCTCCCCCCCAGGTATCAGTGTATCCCCTGTGTATCTGTCCCCCCCTCAGGTTATAACGTGTCGCTGCTCTACGACCTCGAGCGAGTCCCCCCCCACCACGCCGAGGTGGTGCGCCAGGCTGGGCTGCTCAAGCGCAACTGCTTTGCGTCGGTGTTTGAGAAGTACTTTGAGTTCCAGCAGCGCGAGGACGGCGCGCAGAAACGAGCCGTTATCCACTACCGCGACGACGAGACCATGTACGCACACCACGGGCTGCTTCCAGGGGCAGTTGCCGAAATTATTTTTTGCATCAATGGATTTTTGAATTATTCACGCTGTAACACACTCCTTCCATCACTTCTATATAAAAGTACGCTGACGCCTACTATTTGAACGTGGGGACATCAACCACCTAGCTGGCTGGGGATGCTAAAATGACAATTCAGCCTTAATAACGCGACGTTCAACGCTAATTAAATATTACCTCGATAGATAGTAGAAGCCAAAATGTCTTAACTTTTGGGGCACATAGTCTTAAATTAGGGAAGCTGGCTTTATTTGGCTTCCATGTAGAACTGCCACTGCCGGTTTCTCAAAGCATCTCTAACTTTTAAATTTCAGCCTGAGTCAAAATGCTTAAAAGTTAAATCCATTTGCTGATCGCAACAATGTCATCGTTTTGTTTATTGTGCGTGGCGTTACGTAGTGTCAAATAGCAAACGATAAGAATTTTGTAGGAATTTATGTGTGCTTGACTGTGTGAATGTATCTGTTTTTGTCTGTGCAGATACGTTTGCTTGTCTGTGTGCAGATATGTGTACTCGTCCGTGTGCAAGTATGTGTGCTTGTCTGTGTACATGTATGTGTGCTGGTCTGTCTGCAGGTATGTGTGCTTGTCTGTGTGCAGGTATGTGGAGGCTAAGAAGGACCGAGTGACGGTCATCTTCAGCACTGTGTTCAGAGACGACGACGATGTTGTCATAGGCAAGGTCTTCATGCAGGTAGTCTGCTCCTTATAAATTGTATTGAAACGCTTTTTTGTCCCCTGTTCGTCGAATATCATTCTAAACCATAATTTTGGTGCACCGTATATAAAAAGCACTTACAAGAAGTCAGTCTGACACAACAATTAGCATTGAGCGTCTTCATCCTGGTCTTTATGCCAGTCTTACCCGCCCTGCCCATCTTCCCCTCCCCTCCCCTACAGTGGTGTGGTGTTTGTTGTACAATGTGGTAATAACCCTGCAGGCCGGGGACAAAGAATTATCCTGCAGCCCAGAGTTCCCCAGGCTTGTCGTAAAAGGCGACTAAAGAAAAGGTGGAGCAGTTCCAGTGGCGGTTGTACATGAAAGCCAAATGGCGCCAAGCGTCCCCTATCGCAGGCTTGGCATCTCCATTGGCATTCCCAAAACCAAATTTTTGTGTAAGAAATGTTAAAGGCATGAGAAAGGGTGGTTTTGGTGTCCCCTATTCAATTCTTGGCGTCCCCAACCAGAAATGGTTGGCGTATTTGGCTTTAGGTTGGTTATGCTAAAGCAAAAAAGTTTGTCAGCACCCCCCCAGCTCGTGAGTTCTGTCTCAGAGGGAAATTGTGTAACAATGAAGGCAAAGAATGGTGGCATCCCCAAAGAAATTGTGGCGTTCCCAATCCAAAATTCCTGCAGCCGCCACTGAGCGGTTCTCTGTCGGCTCTCTTGCACCGGACTGTATATAGCCCTTTTGTGCTACTTTCCTAAACTACAAAAAAAAACAAAAAAAAAAACAATGTGGTACAGTGCTGTGGTGGTGTGGTGCGGTGCAGGAGTTTAAGGAGGGCAGGCGTCAGTACCAACAGGCCCCTCAGGTCCTTTTCAGTCACAAGGAGCCGCCCATGGAGCTTGCGCACACGGACGCGCGCACCGGCGACAACATCGGCTACATTACCTTTGGTCTGTCGCCCTGCTTCTCACTGACTGACTATATCACCTTTGGTCTGTTACCCTGCCTCTCACTCACTGCTACATCATCTTTGGTCTGTCACCTGCCTTTCATTGACCGACTACATCATCTTCAGTCTGTCACCGTGCCTTTCATTGACACACTGCCTCTGATGTTATGGATACTCCCTGCTAATGGCTGAACTGGCATTCACACCTGCCCAATACATCACGAAAATCGTAGGAGACCGGAAATGACCTGGAAAAACTTGACAGAGAAGAATATCAAAGCTAAGGTATTAAGACATGAGGATGCGACGAACAGGGTACAGTGGAGGGTGGGTGTCTGCAGTTGCATGTGGCCTACCACTGCGTAAACGGGAAATGCAGCCACAAAACGCAATGTGTCTGTGTGTGTGCTTCTAGAGATATTTACATAGGAATTATCAAACAAAATCTATGTTTTTAAAAATTATTTATTATTATTATTCACATTTGTAACTTCAGTACATAAACACATACAAGAAATAAATGCACAGTGTCAAGTTACCTGGCTAAGCATAAAGAGAACACATCTCTGTAAAGGCAATATGCCCATGCCTAACCCCCCTTGCAACAAATTTATGACAATTTATTGATCTCCTAATAAATTACAACAAAAATACATAATATACTACATGAGAAAGAGAATGAGAATACAGATGAAAAGACCATGAAATACACCATGAAACACAAAATAATCTGGCTGAATGTAGTAACAATTTTTAAACATTCTTACATGTAAAATGACAAAAAATACTTGGAAACATTTCTTTTAAACATAGACAAACTCTCACACTACGCATGCACTACTTAACCTCCACTAACTCTCACACTACTCATGCACTACTAGCATGAGAACAATTGTGTCGGTGTTGCGATCAGTTCGCGCAGTTTGAGTGAATGTCGTGTTCAGTGTTGTTTCCGCGACACACGAGTGAGGAGGCGCGCGACAACACGATCAACCTGATACACACGCTGCGCGACTACCTCCACTACCACATCAAGTGTTCAAAGGTAGTCCTCACTACCACATCAAGTGCTTACCCTCCACTACCATGTCAAGTGTTCCAAAGTAACACCTCACTACCACAGCAAGTGTTCCAAAGTAACACCTCACTACCACATCAAGTGTTCCAAGGTTGCCCTTTACTACATCAAGTGTTGCAAGGTAACTCTTCTCTATGACATAAAGTGTTCAAAGGTGGTCCTCACTACCACATCATCAAGTGCTAACCCTTCACTATCACATCTAGGGTTTTAAGTTAACCCTTCACTGCCATATCAAGTGTCTCGACATAACCCTCACTACCACATAAAGTGTTCCAAGTTAACCCTTCACTACCACATCAAGTGCCCCAAGGTAGTCTTTGCTACCACATCAAGTGTTCCAAGGTAATCACCAGGGCTAACTGGTAACTGATCGGGGTTGTTCCCTGAGCACCATCTAGCTGACTGCAGCGACACAAGACAACATCATACCATCGTTTGGCACTATAATGACCCTCGTGTGTCGCTGTGCCATTTAGCAACAAGAAAATAAACAAATCCACCGGCCTTAATATCGCCCTCCCGATGACACAAGATATATGTAAGGTACGATAAATGTAGTGTAAGTACAGTATGTAATGTAATATAAATGTGATAAATATTATTATTATATAGTAAGATAAATGTCAAGATAAATAAACTAGAAAGTTAAAATAAACTACAAGGCCCACTTGTTCAATGGAGAGTTATTTGTTTTTAAATAATCATAGAACAAAAATGATGTCACGTTCCAATCAGATCTCGCAAATTAGATCCAGGATTGTTTGAATGACACATCAATATTGGGAAGTTATTCAAATAATCCAAGATCGTTCAACTATGGTTCAAATAACTCTCTATTGAACAACTGGGCCTAATGGCTGGCGACGGTCCTGTGTCTGTGTGGCAGGCGTACATCCACTCGCGCATGAGGGCCAAGACGAGCGACTTTCTCAAGGTGCTCAACCGCGCGCGACCAGAACCAAGGAACGTCGAGAAGAAGACTTACTCGTATGTAGTTAGTCCCTTGTGTGTAGTACCCTGGGTAACAATTGATCCTGTTAGCAACTTTGTGATATATAGAACTTTTGTGTGTGTTGCAGTGAGTCGCAGCGAGTCTCGTATGTCACATCGCTATATACAAGAAAGTTATGTATCGCAAAGTAACTAACCAGGCTAATTGTCACCCAGGGTCCTACACATACGGTATTGGTATGTACAGATGAAAGTTGGCCTGGTTGGTTACTTGTCATACTTAAACTTACTTGACGTGCTCATATGTAGCGAGTTCTATAATGTGTAGGATCCGAGTAATAACTGGCCTGGTTTGTTGCATGTTTAACTTGATCAAATCTGACCCACATATGTTACTGACTTGAGTTCAGTCAATCACAAGCGCAAACTGCGTGGTTGTTTCCAAGCCCCGTCACTACGGGCTGTAGAATGCAGCACCAATGGTGGTGCTCAAGGGTCAAGGTTGCTTCCTTGTGAGTATATTGCGGGGAAGCGACATAGTGTATATATTAGTGCAGCTAGTATTAGCTTCTGATAGCAATGATTGTACCTGATTCAACAGGTTATGAAGATATGGTCGAAAAAAGTTCAGAATTTTTTTCACTGTGTTTAAGAATTCTTCTTATTTACTACAGGAACGAGAAGTTTTGATGAAATCGTAGCTAGTTTATGAAGGCTTCTAACATTTGCTTTTAACTTTACGAAGATAGGACATCTATTTGTAAAGTCCAACAGGACTTGACAAGATGTGACATTTTAAGTGGGTTTTGGCTGCCTGTTTGTAATTAGTCTCGAGTATTAAAAAAGTGTATGAAGAATAAAAACACTGAAGTCATTCATTTCTAATAATGAACCATCTATGGATCCTTTTCGGAATATTCCAGTTATCAAATCATCATATTGCAGCAGTCCTTATCCTCAAACTAGGTAGAATAAAGGAAGATCGGTTTTTCCAGTGCTCGGTATGTATCCATGGCGTAGACAGAAGTATTAAGCTAGAGGAAGAGAAGCATGTGTTGCTTGATGAGAGGTGTAGCACGGAGTGTGTGAGTAGTTTCTGTTACCTGGGTGATATGATTAGTTGTGGAGAGGGAGCAGAGGAGGCAGCAAGGGCTAGGGTGAGAAGTGACTGGACAAATTTTAATTAACTTTGACCAATTTAGACGTCAAGGGATGTCTCTTTGAAACTGAAATGAACATTCTACAAAATGTGTGTGCAGAGTCCGTTGATATATGGAAGTGAAACTTGGTCATAGAAGGTGCAGAATGTGCAGAGATTAGAGAGACCAGAGAGAATGATGGTGAGATGCCTGTGTGGGGTGTCGTTAAAGAACAAGTGTCAAAGCTAGATTTGAGAAAAAGGCTTGGTGTCGTATGCGTAGAGGACATAGTAAGAGAGGGGAGCTTGCGGCGGTTCGGACATGTGAAACGTATGAATGAGGAAGATTGGGTATCAGCGTGTAGATATATTAAAGTGGATCGTTGAAAAGGGGAGAGGGAAGAAAAATGGAAGCAGGCAGTAGAGAGCCATGTGAAGGAGCGAGGCATGAATAGAGTGATGGCAAAGAATCCGGAGTTATGTCTCATCGTGGGAAACGTAAAAACTGCTTGCATGGAAAAGTGGACGTAAAACGTAAATGATGATGATGATGAGCTGCAGTAAATGAGTGTATGTTGTGCCATTGATGGGTTGTGTCGCTGCTAGGGGAAAGACGTTCAAGATGAACTGAAGCGGGATGAAGCGGGTGCTCGGAGATTTGAAGCACAGTCTTCCTCTTGTGCGCTGGTGTCTCAGGCATCCACTACATGTCTGCCAGTGTAGCTTGACTTCCGTGTTGGCTGCTGGTTCAGTGCAACATGATTCAAACCTCGGGTGGATTCTATAGATTTGCGTGTGTTTCCTCCTTTACGTTTACCTCCTTTACCTTTACCTTAGTTAGAAGGCAATTTAACAGCAGCCCATAACTGCCATTCAAAAAAGCTTTTTGTTTTGTTCATTTAAATTAATGCACAACGTCATTAAATTAACACGACGTCATAAGACTTCGAGCAAAATTATTTCTGTTGACACTGAATTCAAATTTATGTCATTTCTTGTCAAAAAAAATTTTTTTTTTCAAACATATTTTGAGTTTTTTTGAATGGCAGTAAGAGCTGTCGTTAAATTGTCTGCTAAGGTAAAGGTAAAGGTGAGGACAAAAGAGCGTCTACAAAATCCACTCCTAGTCTCTGCTTTATGTGGACGCTGTGTAGCATGGTTCAGACCTTGTGTCTGCTTCATGTGGGCGCAGTGTAGCGTGGTTTAGACCTTGTTTCTGCCTCATGTGGGCGCAGTGTAGCATGGTTCAGACCTTGTTTCTGCCTCATGTGGGCGCAGTGTAGCATGGTTCAGACCTTGTATCTGCCTCATGTGGGCATGTCATGTTACATGGTTCAGACCATGTTAGTGTCTGTTTCATGTAGTTGCGGAACTTGCGATGTGACATGTTTCAGACCTAGTGTGGCATCATGCTATGCTGCCTGAACCTTTAGTTCAATCGAGTCGATCTGTTACTTTATAATAATGGTGCAATTTTTAAACGTCTTTTTGACTTCAAATCGAAAATTTAATGCTCGCATGATTTCACATGGCATACAAAGACTTGTTCAATTTCTGTTTTCTATTGCTGTACAATGCACAGCCCTCCTGCATTGTTCCTGTTGTCTTTCCTGATTAAGTATTTGAGTGAGTATGTTGTATTGCTTAATTTTTGGGGGGTTTTGTTTAGTAGCCCATTACGGGGAGGAGGTGATGCCCCATTGCACCAGTTGATAGGCGCTGATGGTGGTTCCACCGTAGACTGGTAGGCATCGTAGGATCACTTGTGGCTCACGAATTATAACCACTGTTTCACCAATGGTGCACAAAGTTGCTCAAAATCTTTGCTGCGACCGGGATTCGAATCGATACGCTGTGGCACTCGTAATCCGAAACCAGCAACTTAGGCCATTCTGCTACAACGCTTCGTCGTAATGTTATTAGTAGCGTGCAATCTAATGCTTAGTTAGTAGTGTCCGATAGTCTGTCAAAGTTTCCTAATAGTATTAGTGAGTTTCAAGCTTCTTTTGATAATTTGTACTAATTATTGCTATTTAATTTGTTGCTATTCAACTGTTTTACAGGCAAAGAGTCAATTTAATATCAATTTCATAATAGTGTTTTGCTTTATTTATTATAATTATTGTCGCTGACGTGCCAATATTTATTTATTTATCATAATTATTGTCGCTGATGTGCCAATATTTGTGTGCGTGTCTCACAGCATCTTTGCTTGACTGCCATGTATGGTTCTTTCACTCGTACCTATTCTAACCTGATGCAGAACTATTTAACATGCAAGTAGTTAGGTTTCAATGATATCGTGAATTTTATTCCACTATTTAATGCACATGTATTACTAATGTGCAATTGATACTTGATGTACCGCATACATTTAGTATGCGCATAAGAAGCTCATCAAGTGACAAGTTGGTCACAATATTGCATGGCCGTAGCGTGACCATTCTCAGCGGGGGGGGCAAAAATTTTAGCAGGAAGGGCAGACATTTAAACGCTCTGCTCACTGCACGACATCTGTGACACTTTTCTCCTCGAATTGAACTCACGAGCGGGAGGGGGGGGTGTGCTGACAGACAATTTTTGTG
>JAQIWG010008741.1:0-11181 GCA_034695025.1 Chamaedrilus cognettii | reverse complement strand
AAAATGAGCTATTACCCTCTCGCCGGGGCGACCCTGTTCTCCCTTGGCTCCAGCCAATCCCTGATGTCCCTGAAAATTAGACACAGAACACTCCGAATGATACTTGTTTCTGTGCTTTCATATGTCAGTTAGAATAAACTGAGAAGAAAAATTGCGACACAAGACTAGAGGCAATTCACAGAAAATGAAGTGGGGAAGGGAGTTTCAATCCAAAATAGTCCTAGGGAAAAATGAATTACGATGGGTATTTGTATCTGAACGAGGAATTTGATAATGTAAAATACTTACTTGAGTATTGTCTGAAGATTGAGGTTTTGTAAGATTGCCAAAAGTTACAGGTTGTGAACTCATTGTGAAATAACACTTCGTGAAATAACACAAAACGAGATTGTGCAAGAAATTTTTTTGCAAATAACGACAGTTAGTTGGCGCTACCAGACTACCAGCTTCAGCGATATCACTCGACTTTAACCAATAAAATCCGTTCTTAAAAGAGGCGCAATTTTCTCCTAAGCGCCAATAAAATTATTATTCGGGTAATCAACCTGCTATTCAAACAATAAGAACAATACAAATAATACCGTTGGCATGATCACGCATTCAACAATCAACTTCCTATCTAAATAATTAATATAATATGTATATAATATGTATATAATATGTATATAATATGTATATAATATGTATGTATTTTAATGTATTTTACCGTATCTTAATGTATTTTAATGTATTTTACCGTATCTTAATGTATTTTAATGTATTTTATTAGTATTTGTATAGTATATTGTATATTTTAATTCTGAGGTATTGGACTGATATATTTGAATGTAATTAAAATGTTATATAATAAAAAATGTAATGAATTTACAGTGATGATCGGCTTCTATTGTAAAATTAATAACCCGGCTCACATGATGATAGTGTGTACATGTGCTTAGTGATAATTCACTTACTTTTGCGTGGTCCAGGAAATTCTAAACAAGTTTTACCGCGCGAGCCGGCGCGCATCTCTTCCTGCCGGCCTAAGACTGGGTGGGTTTGCGGTTGCTGGATCCATTTTGGTCGGTGACGGTCGTAAAGGCAAAGATGGCGGCAGTGGCGGGGGTCAACGGCGGGGGGGTGGAGGCGGAGCGTCGGCGAGCCAGCATGACGCCGAGGAAGCCGGAGCCGGCAGAGATTGAGTATCGGGGGGTGCGATTCCTGATAACCGACCGGCCGACTGACGCGACGCTCGACAAGTACATCCAGGTAGGAGGGGCTTGGGGACGAGGTGGGAGGGGCTTAGAGGCATGGTGGGAGAGTCTTAAAGAGAAGATGAGAATGGCTTAGAGACATGGTGGGAGGGGCTTAGAGACCAGATGAGAATGGCTTAGAGACACGGTGGGAGGGGCTTAGGGACTAGGGTAACTTCCTTTGGCCTGTATTGTCATAGTTTGTACCGCCAGTGCCGGAACCCGGCTTTCCCCAGCACGGACCCTGAACACGAGGCTTGTCATTCCGAATTTTAAGCCGCTACTCCTGCAACTTGACATTTAACTACCACTTCCCCACTGCCTATCACTTAGCCAACATTTAGACATTACTTAATGCTTATTCAGAACTTGACTGGCTCTTAGCCACCTCTTAGCATCCAGATAACCATTGCTAAGCAACACAGCCAGTAGCCACCTGTTTACGCTAACTTAGCACTTGGACTGATCGATAGTGCTCGCTGAGCCACCTCGCTCAGCCACCTCGCTGAGCCACCTCGCTGAGCCACCTCACTTGACTACCAATGGTGGTGATTACGCGTGACATCACAGCAGCTGTTTCCACCTCGCAGGAGCTGCGACGTCACGGCGCGCTGGACGTCGTGCGCGTATGTGACCCGACATACGACGACAGTCGCCTCGCCGCCGTCGGCGTCACCGTTACCGACCTGCCGTTCAGCGACGGGACCGGGCCGCCTGCCTCCGTGGTGGAGAGCTTCCTTGAGCTGCTGCGCACGCGGCTCAGGGCCGAGCCAGGCGGCTGCGTGGCCGTGCACTGTGTCGCCGGGCTCGGCAGGTGCTCATCACTTGTTTCACTTTTTGAATCGCTCATAAAATTTGGTTTTTGCATTGTCACGGAACAGATAAGATGGCGCAGAGGTGAATCGCATTATGTTGACATGTCATATTTAACCCCCCTTGCATTTAGATGGCAGGTTGATCATCATCATCATCATTTACGTGTTATGTCCACTTTTCGGTGCTAGCACAGGTTGGACGTTTCCCACAATGCGAGACACTCCCCCACAACTCTCGATTCTTTTGCATCTCTCTATTCATGCCTCGCTCCTTCATATCGCTCTCTACTGCCTCCTTCCGGGTTGAGTTAGTCAAATAATACGATTTTGAAGGCTGTTTTTCCTTTTCAAGCGAAGCATTTGACGAGTCTTGTTCGCTGACTTGTATCTGTGTGCCGTGTTTTTGTAGGGCACCGGTGCTGGTCGCCATCGCGCTGGTGGAGCTCGGCATGAAGTACGAGGACGCCGTCGAACTAATCCGAACGTACGTCCTTCTTCTTCTGCGCTTCTTCTCTTTTTGCTTTATAACGTCTCTTCTGCTTTTTACCGCTTATATTTGAGGCAAGCCTTCTTCTTACAATTGTTTCGGTTTGTAGAATATCTGTGCATATAGACAACTGTTTATTTAAGAAAGGATGTATTCCAGAGCACAATAATTCTGCAGTCAATATGGCAACGTTTAACGAATTTAATAAGAGTATTAATCTACCGTATCAATAACGCTTCGTAGCAGTCGCATCTCTGTGTATTTCAACGCGCTCGCTTCAAGCTAGCGACAAATACTTTGAAATTTCAGATTTTGATGGTTTAGATGTGCGCTTTTATTGTCCGAGCAAAGCAGGTGAAAATTTCACACAATTTCACCCAATATTAGCGCAGATACACAACCAGTGATTTCGTTTTTTTTAAAGCACGGTATATCATAATTATATAACTACGTTTAAAATTGCGCATTTACAGATTTGATCAATGTTTTACCTATTTTATCATCTAATCGTATTTCTGTCATCGCGGACAGGAAGCGGCGAGGGGCGATCAATGCCAAACAGCTCGCCTATCTCGAAAAGTACCGCGCCAAGTCTCGCCTGAGGGTCAAGGGCATTCAGAAGTCCTGCTGCGTCATGTGACCAGTGACCACCCTCCCCCTACCCACCCCTCCATCCCCCCATTAGCCCCCCATCTCGCTGCCAGTGTCATTGCTTCGACGCGCTCTGTTCATTTGTTGCAATTAAAACGACTGCTAGCTGCCGAGCCACGATTTGTGAACGAGCGTCATCCGTGTCTAGATCCAAAGGCATCTGCTGGCGAAAGATTTGAAGAATCGATTCCAGATGTATTCCTTGAACGCAGAAACAGACAATTGTGGTATTATCACTACTGTTATATTTAGAAATGCTGCGTCTTTTTTTTATCTTGTTTTGCATAACTGAGCTAAAAAGCTAACCAGCTCCTTCAGTGCTGACCACGGTGCAGACTGCGAACGCATAAACAAATGCATAAACCCGCGTGAAAATGTGCATGTTAACAGATAGACGACAAAAACAGCGCGACTCATCTCGTTTTGTATGTTTCATGTAAAATAGATTTAAAAGAAAATTACAAAATGTATCTTGATGTAAGCTTATCTACAATAGTATCTAAGGGTTGGTGTGTAGTTTAACTCTTTAACATTACCTAATGATAACGGTTAGTATGCTGTTTAAAACCGACTATGTTAACTGTTAGATGCCCCATAAAAAATCCACGTTTTGAATTTGAATTTTTTGTGTCGGTGTTCAACAACGTACTCTAGACTACAGCGCAGCCAATACTGAAGCTAAAAATAAGCTGGAAAGTCCAGTAGATGCAGTGATGTCTGACGAATAGAATTGTAATTGCAAGCTAAGCGATTGGTTTTCATCCAACTTCAGGCCAGGCCGTTGACTAGAGTCATATGTATTTGTCTGACTGTCGCTCAGAATCGACGTTTGCAACAGATCACACTGTAGACCTGTCTCTAGGAATCGACATTCGCAACACAATGTGCTCAGCGCCGGTGTCGAATTCTAGACGTTCGGCTGTTAAGGAGTTAAGCCAGCTGGTGCCTTTGGAATTGGACTTTCACTGATGCTCTTTCAAGATGTGGTTCGAAAATATTTAACAGTAAATTGTGATCTTGACCGAAATCGCATGATATCCTCTCTTGACCACTTTATTTCACTCCTGTAGCTGTTTTGTTAAATCTTAGATTTAAATGATCTTAAATGGTTAAATATTTCTTCCTTCATAATTCATAGGAAGTTCACTGAATCTATTGCATGGGCAGCATGACATTGAATTTTTTGCTTTCCTATGCTAAGTTAACGTGAAAATGGAAGGAGTATAGTGTATTGATATATCAAACTAAAATTGGTATGGCTGGTAGTTTTCCTCCTATCATCTAACGTTGTGATTTGTTTTCATCAAGCTATCTCTGCAATGGTCACATGATACGGTTGAGAAATTAGTTTTGTGTGTATTTTTTCCCATCGCTGTAAGCTATCTGTTGTAATGTGTTAGCTGCTATTTTAGACGAACCCCATTCTAACATTTCCACACATTGTTGTCGCTCTTTTGGCTCGTTTGATAACGCTGTAGGTAGAGATTTGTTGTCAGCGTTTTGAATCTGCGTTTTGTGCGAGACCCTGTGATTGGTTATTTCAATTAACTGGGTACAGATAATCTAGTTGACTTTTGGTATTTATAATTTTTAAAAATTACATACATCAGGCACAAATTTTAACACAGTGCATTACTATTCGATTAAAATGCTCACATCGGATTACATCAGGCGGGGAGTTTGACTGGGGCGGTACATCTGTCAAAAGGTAACGCAGGTGTCCTAAGGTGAGCTCAGCGAGGACAGAAACCTCGCGTGGAGCAAAAGGGCAAAAGCTCACTTGTTGCATGCATTGCATGTCGAGATTAAGATTCGGGTCGATTTGTAGACGGATCAATCAGCTCGCTTGAACCATAAACAAATCAAGATTTAACATTGGTTAGTGCTTGTGGATTGGTCAGTACTGTGATAGCTTGGTCTTTATCTCAAGAAGTGTACATGCAATCCAATATTAATGTTATATATAAATAGAAAATTTATTTAAAAAAACTTTAGATGACAATAATGTTGTATATAATAGAAAATTTATTTTTTAAAAACTTTAGTAGACGTACAAAGGTGTTGAATTAAGCGTATACCGCTGCCCCTGGTAGAATGATTCTAATATTAGACACGCTTCGTGTTTGATACGTGTAATCAATAGTTTCAGAAAGTGACCATTTTGTTGACGCGTACTTGCCGAAATAAAAAAGGAACTTATTTAGCTTTTTCACAATTCATGAATCGGTGTTTTTTTAGGCACTATTTAGTGGTGAATTTGAAGGCTATGGTTTGGTGTACCGTCAAGTTGTCCACCGAAATTAACAGGCGTGTAGAAATATGTGACTAAGGTGGCGCCACCGGTTGTTGTCGTATTAGAGCCTAAGTATTGGTAGTCGCTTCCTGTAAATGGTGTATCAGGCATTCATTTTCAATGTTATGCTATCTAGCAAACATTAAGGTCTTAGTGATTTTCAACTAACAAATAGCAGCCAATGTGTGTGTGGCTATGAAGACTTGGCTTGTGGTTAGTTTTACATCGACAACACTTAACTGTACTGGCTCTATTTCTGTTACTTACCCCTTGTTTCATTCTGTTCAGTTCAGCTATTTTTTTTTGTTCGCGTTGCCATCATTATATTATGTTAGGAGATAGACTACTGGGGCCTGGTACTCAAAACTTCTTAGGCAAATTTTAGTCTTAAGAAGTTCTTATGAAAATCTTAAGCAAATTTTAGTCTTAGTTATTTTAAACTCCATATGGCAATAAACTGTGAATGATGACGTCGTGGTGGTCGGCGGTTGGATTTAGTTTTTTTCAAATATTTTTTAGGATTAAGTTTAAGGCTTAAAGTTAGGGAAACTCTGAGAAACAGGCCCCTGGTAACTTGGTGCAGTTGGCTATTTAAAAATGGTAAATGCATTGTGTTAATAGTTTTAGAGCATTTTTTGCTACTATTGGTGGATGGGTATAATCAGTAATTCCGTACCTCGGTTGAATGGAATTTTACCTGTAGTATTGCTTGACTCTGAAACTTGGTTCTTATTGAGGACATCAATTGGTAGAGACTGTAGAAAATGCAGCAAAATTTTGAAAATTATGTGTAAATATATACAAAGCATAAAAAAAGAAGATTTAAACTCATGAAAAAGACTATTTTTTTACAATATGTGCAAACTTTCAATTACCAAAGAATGCCAAAGAAATTCAAATTCAGGTTATTTTCCAAAATTAAAATAGCTCATTTATATCAATATGATACAATTTAGATTCTACTATCAAATATTTCTTTGAACTGCTGTTAATTCAGAGAGATTTAGCCAAGTTATAAAAATTGGTCTCATCCAAAGAGCATAAGTATTTTAAGTTATTGCAATTGATTAAAAAAAGAATTCAGACTTGCTTCCAATCCAAAGTCAAGTTGAATCTTTGCTTACACAGTTGTTTAAACTGTTGTACACGTCTGAACATCAATTTTATGCAAAAAGATGCGATAACGAGCCAAATATGCGATTTTATGCGAATGTTAGTACAAACTGCAAATATATTGGAAATTTAAAAAACTTAATTTTTGCATACAAATTTAATCGATTTTTTCTACGGTCTCCTTAATGTATTATTCTACCTGGTTCGTTTGATGGTTTAATAGCATAAATTGTCACTATAAAAAAATTACTTCAAAAAAAATAGTTACTAATTTTTAATTAATTAATTAAATTCATTACTTTTTAAAAAGTAACTATGATAGATCGATTTACGAGACGCTTAAATCGGTTCCTGACGACGATAAACAGGGTCGACTTGTTTGTATTCACCGTCTTTCTTTGATTTCAAATAGTTTCATTTGAGGTAGACTGATATCTACTCAACCTCCTCAAGCAAGCCGTACCTTTTACAACTGCATAATAATAATTCATGCATAACTAGATAGTAGATACTTTCCATTATCAATAACTAAACAATTATGTACGCACGTATTCACACAACTCAGGACTTGCAATAAATTATTGCAAACGAAATAAGCTTATTTTTCACAGGAATTGATCACAAAAATTTGTTTCCATATTACAGCTGAGGAAATATTACACTCCTGAAGGAACAACAGTCCTTCGCATTTTTTTATTATTTAAACTCAACAGACCGCTTTAGAACGCTCTGCTATGTTGATTTAAAGCGAAGCAGTGAAGAGATCTTGAAATAATAGAGATCTCGATCTCCTAACTTAGTTTCAGTGTAGCCCAACGTTACTGCGCTTTCTTTGATATCCAAATAAACTCTATGATTCCTTATCAACTCATAATCAGATCGTCCGATGTTGCTATAGAATCGAGTCCTTCTAGAGTCCGTAGTTACTAGTTCAAATGAGCAACAATCCACCTTGATTCAGTAAGAAATGTATTTAGTTTCTACACGGAGCACCCAAAAGAAGTTACCATAAACCGTTCACACACAGCTACTGTAGAACAAGAATTTTTTGCATGCGCATAATTTTGGCTAATTTCGCGAATTGGCAAAACTCGCAACATACGCAAAAATAAAGCTGTGGAAGCTCTGTATCATGGGCAAACATGCAATCCACAGGGGCCAACAAGTTGCGGTCTTCAAAAACGTGAAAATTAAATGCAGTCAAATTTCTAAGGGGCTAAACCGGAAAAATAACATGCAGCAAAAATTTAATGTCTAACGGTAGCTCATATAGGGCAGGTCTAGATGCACAAAGATGCATAAAGATGCAAAAAGATGCAAAGATGCATAAAGATAAAACACATAACACACAACAGGCATTATTGCGCCTGGTAATGCTAATGCAAACTCAAAGTGTAAGTCTTGAACTACAAACTAGAGAAATTTTTTGATTATGCCCTAAATTACATTTTTCTGGCTGTGTGCACGATAGCGTTCTTTATAGACCCCTTTGTAGATCGCCTCAAACAAAAATCTAGGTCGAGTCAGAAGTCAATGACGCGCCCCTTGCGCTCCCAGTCCCCGTAGCGTGTCGGCTCGGGCCCCCGTGGCCCCCCTATCTCCCCGGTCGTCGGGTTCTTCCCTTCGGGAAAGGGCTTGTAAGTGTCGCTGGCGTCTGGGGCGGTGCCCTGGGGATCAGTACGCTCCCTCGCCCCCTCCCACTTGTCGTCAAGGCGACCAACTGGCGTGCTCGCCTTGCGCGGGGTCGTAGGGTCAGGGGGCGGAGTCTTGGGATCCGTGGGCGTCGCCTCGTGAAGTAGGCGGCAGGTTGTGTGGGTGAGACGCGCCAATGAACGGGCTGCTGCAATTAAAACCGATATAAAATCCATCAAATTGCTTCGTCAAAATTGCAATAATTTCTTAATACACGTAGTCACTACTAGAATAGTATTAGAATAATTACTATAATAGAATTATATTACTATCTTTAAAACTAAACAAACGTATGCATCATTATTACGCAAAATTTGCCAATCAATTGATTTAATGGCAACAAATATTTTAAAAGTAACAGAGTAAAACAAACCAAACGTTGTTGCATATTGAAGTCGAAAAGACGCGAGGCGTAATCTCTGCAGCGACATGACAATTAGGCCGCCCCTCTGGTTGCAAAACTATCGATACCCTACTTGTTACACTACACAGTTACACTGCTCGCTATGGTCCACAGTCTGCAACAACATTTAGACCACAGATTTAAATTTTGTATGTATACCATATAGGGTAGGTAATATAAACATAAATATAGGGTAATAAATCTCGCTTGTCCCTAATGTGTCCGCTGACCCTTAACAGAAGCTAACTGAGCGATATTCAAGGCTTCACACACACAGAACTTACAGAAGGTTATGGGCAGAACAATTTCACAACGAAAATGGGGTATACTTAAAAAAAATAAATTCGTTCGTCAATTTTTTGGGAGAATCTGACAACGTATTCTAAATTAAACATATTCAATAAATAAATGTGGCAATTTATATATTTAAAAAAAATTCAAACCAATGGCATTCATAACGCAGGATATTTAATTTTAAATTATTCTTTAATTATTTTAATTCTGTGCGAGGACTTTGCTGCTGTACTTGTCGCACCTTGATACCAGCTGCTCTTTGGTCACACTGTGATCTTTGCTAGCGGTCATTTTTCGATCTTGCCCTAACCCCATGCCCAACCCTAACGTAACCCTAACATTATTCTATGGGCCCTAACCCTATAAAATACTGCGTTGTTGTTATTCTTTCCGACGAATAACCAAAATTTACTTATGTTTTCGTTATGATTGTTGGGACATAAATAGCCCAACGTCCAATTGCTCGACCTCGATTTAAGTTCGATTTAGTCTTGTGGTCCAAATTAACGACTTAAAATATTCGATACAATACTCTCTTAGATTTTCATCGGTTAATTCGGACTACAAAATTAAATCGCAATTATATCGCACACAATTTAAATCGTACTTAAATCGAGGTCGAGCAACCAGCAGTAATAGTATGGATCATTCTGATAAACTTGAAACACACCTATGCTAAGTTGTGTACTGTCTCATCACTTTTGTCTTAATTCAGCGATTAAGTTTTACTAAGTTTACTCGCAATGAAGCTACGTACTATTATTTTAAAACGCCTATTCAAACTTTTGAATCAGAACGACTTCCATAGATTAGTGTTTTATGTAATAAATCATCCGTTAGGGTGGATTGCAGTAGTAAAGTTGAAGTAATAGCCGTGTTAATAATATTTGTGAATGAAATCTTGAGTAACAAGAAAATGAAATTGTCAAAAGCAAAAGCTAGGCTACTTCATTTCTTAACAGATTACAATGTCGTTTTTAGCCTAAATGTGGAGTAGAATGTACAGAGGCGGAGGGTGAAATTGGACTTTGATGCCTTTAATTCAATATTGCTTTCCTGTGTTCAGAGATTGAAGAACTGCATCGCTGATGCAAAGTAACCCATTGTAATACTGATGTCATCATTGGTTAAAAGACGTAGGGATTGTGAAGACGTCTGATGATAGAGAATTATTAATGGCATTGTGTCCAATGTTACAGAACATCATGAAGTTTGAATGTTTATTCCCAAGTACAGGGGTTAAGCAAGACTTAATCCTCTCCAGCCCTATTTCTGCAAAAGTAACCATTAACTGATTTGATCTGTATGATCTGGAATTAAACGAACAACAAGATAATCCTGGCTCAAAAAGGCAACAACGGAATTATGTCATATGTTATGAAGATGGATCAAAATTTGCCAAACCGTAAATCTCAAGGTGCTAAGATTTGTCGTGACACCCAGATGCCAAGCGAGCATAACGACAGCGAGATGTTTGTGAAGTTTAACATTCGCCGAGCGGTAGTTAGAGTGGAACGACTGAATGTTGAAGCATCATCGTGTCAGCTAGTAAGAGATGACTTGTTTGACAACAAGCGTCACGAGTGTACGTACTGCGGCAAGTGCTCTAGCACAAAGAGTAACTTGATGAAACATATCAGAATTCATACTGACGAACGACCGTACGTTTGCAATTATTGCGATAAATGCTTTCGTGAGAAGAGACATTTGATTGCGCATATTAGGACTCACACCAGTGAGAGACCATACGCGTGCAGTCATTGTAACAAGAGATTTGCACAGACTGGTACTCTTTACATGCATGAACGACGCATGCATTCTGTCCGAAATCTGTCATTTGTATGCTTTGAGTGTGACAGAAGCTTTGTCGAGCTTGACGATTTGCAGCGTCATTTTCTTCGACTGCACAGCACAAATTTTCCATTTGAGTGCTCAGAGTGCGTCAAGAAGTTTACGACGAAGAGGGAATTAGAGCAGCACATGAAATATCACACTGGAGAGCGACGGCATGCGTGCAGTCAATGCAGCAAGAACTTTATAAATATTCGCAATCTGCGTTATCACCAGAAGCGTATGCACGCGGTCGAAAAGAAGTCGTTTGCATGCGACAAATGCAGCAAGCTTTTCAATCACTTGAAAGATCTACAGAATCATGTGCAACGGCGGCACTGTGCTACTCGTACATTTCAGTGCTCAGAGTG